>JADHKF010000009.1:0-117495 GCA_019925685.1 Ceratocystiopsis sp. VPRI43766 | reverse complement strand
TCTGCTTTAAAACGTAATCATGGGGGTGGTGGTGGCGGGGCAGGTGTTGGTGCACGTTTTTACGGTGGCGTTTAGCGTTAGGGGTTATTTAAATAAGGTAAAAAAAAAAAAAAAAAAAAAAAAAAAAAAAAAGATCAGACGACTAACAACCCAGATGCAAGACCGTGTCCGAGATCAACCGCGGCCACCTGTCGATCCTCAACTCGGACGGCGTGCTGTCGAAGCTGTAGGTGTTTCTAGTTGGTAGCTGGTAGCAATGGTAGTGAATGGCATTGAGCGTGAATTGATTGAATTGATTAAATTGATTGAATTGATAATCTTGACAAGTCAATTGAAGTCTATTTACTGCAGCACCTCGCCCTTGGACGCCCACACCTCGTACTCAAAGTCCGGCTGAAAGTCGTTGTAGAGGGCGGCGCCGTTGGCATTGAACTTGGCGGTGAAGGCGGCCTCGGTCTCGTCGACGTGGATCTTGTCGCGGCCGGTGGCGTCGACGGCCATCTGCAGCTCGCACGAGCGCTCCATGAGGGTGAAGAGGTAGGCGGCCTCGTCGACGGTCTCGCCGACCGTCAGCAGGCCGTGGTTCTGCAGGATGACGCAGCGGGCGTCGCCCATGGCGGCCGCAATGTTCTCGCCCTCCTCCTTCTCGAGCACGACGCCGCCGAAGCTGGCGTAGACGGCCTGGTTCTGGTAAAAGGTGCACGTGTCCTGCGACAGGATCTCGAGCGGGCGGCCAAACGTCGACCAGGCCTTGCCCCATTTCGAGTGCGTGTGGCAGGCCGCGTGCACGCGCGGGTGGGCGCGGTGGATGGCGCTGTGGATGAGGAAGCCGGCCGTGTTGACGGGCTCGCGGGCGCCGCCGATGACGCGGCCCTGCGCGTCGACGTGCACCATGTCGCTGGCGCGCAGCAGCCCAAAGTGCCGCGCAAACGGGTTGATCCAGAACGTGTGCGGGTCGACGGGGTCGCGCACGCTGATGTGCCCGGCGGCGCCCTCGGTGTAGCCCTTGCGGGCAAAGACGCGGAACGCGCCGGCCATGTGCTCGAGCTGCCACTGGCGCTTCTTGAGCGCGTCGTCAAACGCCGGCAGGCCGCGCGTGAACGGCACGCCGCCAAAGGCAAACGGGTCGGCGCCGAGCAGGTCCGAGTGGGCGGCCACGGAGCCGTTGATTTTTTTCTCGAGGGCCGTCTCGGTCGGGTCGGCAGCCTCTCCATCCGCCTTCACCGCGACGACAGCAGCCTCGCCAGCAGCCTTCGCCCCAGGCACGACAGCCTCGGCAGCCTTCACCGCAGGCACGGTCTCGGTCGTAGCAGAAGGAGCCATTCTGATGGAGATAGCAATGAAGCAGAACAGACAGACATCGTTCTCTCTCTCTCTCTCTCGATTCTCTATATCTACGCTGCCCCGTGATCGCAGGCCACAGACGACAACGCCACCGCCGTCCCTCTTCCTCGTTCCCCCTTCCACGAAGCAACCCGTAGCGCCCCCAGGCAGCCCACAGCGCACCAATGCCTGGCACTGCCTGCCGGAACGCCTCCCCCACCCTGGTCCGGCCATCCAGCCTATCTGCCCCCCCGACGCTAACCTGCCCCGACGCCGACAGGGGTCCCCCCCCCATGGCGATCGCCTGCCCCATTGCCAACGGCGTGCTCTTATCTCTGGATCGGGAGGGAGGGCAGGTCATCTTATAGTCGGTGGAATCTACGCCAGCTCTTGCCCGGGAATCCAAACGAGAGAGAGAGCGAGAGAGAGAGAGAGCCACCACGGCCAAGACATCGACATGCTCAGCTTGCCACCCCCCCGCGCAGCCCCCCGGACGACCGCCCGTGCGGCCAGCTCGCCCGCCGCGATCCGCGCCCACCAGCTGCACGAGCAGCAGCGCCAGCGCCAGCAGCAGCAGCGCCGCCCCGTCGCCGGGCGCAAGACGTTCACCGGCTGCTGGACGTGCCGCGCGCGCAAGCGCAAGTGCGACGAGGCCGTGCCGCACTGCCACCAGTGCACCAAGAAGAACCTCGTGTGCGGCGGCTACTCGGCCCGCCTGCAGTGGCTGCCGTGCGAGCTGGGTGGGCCGGGCGTCGCCGCCCCGGCCGCCGTGCGCACCGTGTCGTCGCAGCGCCGCCAGATCAGCTTCAGTGGGTGGCCCTGTGCTACAGCGCTATGACCGCTGTACTTTCAGTGTTTCAATGGTGCTGCGCTACAACATGCTAATCCCAGGCATCCCCTCCGCCGTCCTCGACGACGCCGAGCTCGACCGCCTGCTGCTCGCCCTCGACGAGCACGCCGCCCCCCCCGCCGGCCGCACCGCCCTGCACGGCCCCTTTGGCGTCTTCTCGGCCGCGCCCCGCGCACCGCCGGCCCTGCCCGTGTCGCTGCCGGGCCCGGCGGTCGTCCCGGCTCCGACCGAGACGGCTGGTCTCTATGAGAACAGCCTGTTCTCGCCGTCCATGGCCTTTTCGCAGATCCTCGAGCAGCAGCAGCAGCAGCAGCAGACGCAAAGGCACATGCACCCCCATGCCTTCCCAGCCCTGCCCGCCGTAGCCCCCGGGGACCTGGACATGTTTGGCAGCGGCGGTCCCTCTTCCGCCCCGGGCGACCCCGCGGCCGTGCCCATGTCCTGGGAGCTGGACGACATGTGGGCCGGCCTGACGCTGGGGTCGATGATGCTGCAGCAGAGCCAGAACCTGGCGCCGCAGCAGCCCCCCTCGCCGGGGTCGTCCCATGGCTTTGGCGCCCAGCTGAGCCTGTTTGACCTGCTGGAGCACGATCCGCCGGCGGCCGTGGCCGGGTCGCCGGGGGCCATTGGCGGGATGGTCCGCGTAGAGGACCGCGTGGTCGAGCAGGACGACGAGCCCATAGGGGATGACGAGCCCATAGGGGACGACGCCCTCGAGGGATCTCCGCCGGCCACGTCACCTCTATCGTCACCATCGCCGCCATCGCCGCCGTCGTCGTCCCCCCTGGCCATGCGCATCCCTCCCCCCGAGCGGCCGCTGACGCCGGCGTCGTTTCTGCTGCAGCCGAAAATGCGCTTCCTGCTCAGCCACTACATGCAGCACGTCGTCAACAGCTTCTGCATCTCGACGCGCACGACGCGCAGCCCGTGGAAGTCGATCCACCTGCCGCGCGCGCTGCAGGGCAGCGGCGAGTTGGCCGTGATGGGCGCGACGTCGCACGCGCGCAGCGCGCTGCTCAACGCGCTGCTGGCCGTCAGCGCCTACTGCCTGGCCAACCAGTACGACGACCTGCTGGCGGGCGGGCGGCGCCAGCGCCCAGACGCGCCGGCGGCCGCGCGCTGGCGCAAGGTCGGCTCGCAGCTGCGGCTGCAGGTGCTGTCGTCGCTGCGGCGGGGGCTGGCCGAGAGTGTGGGCGGGCAGGTGGGCGGGCAGGGAGGCGACGACGGGCGCCAAGGGCGTCAGGCCCAGCTGACGGCCTACGCGGCCGTGGACGACCGGCTGTTCCCCGACGTGGCCCCCCCGCCCACCCTCAGCGGCGCCCGCCCCAAGTACAAGGAGCTGCTGGCGGCGATGCTGTCCATGGTCTCGGTCGACGTGGCGTCGGGCGACACGGCCACGACGCGCACGCACCTGCTCGGCTGCGAGAGCCTGATCCGCAGCGCCCAGGCGTGGAAGCGCCACTACTCGGCCAAGGCGCGCTCGCTGCACCGCATCTTTTACTACCTGCGCGTCATCTATGCGAGCACGAACCTGACGGACACGTTTGACGAGGACGGGGAGGGGGAGGAGGAGACGTCGTCGTCGTCGCCGGACGCGAGTCCCCGGAGAGATGGTCAGACGACCGAAGCCGTGCCAGCCGGCCCCGCCCCCCGACCACGCGCCAAAGGCACGCGCGCCTGGCTCGAGGAGACGCTGCTCGACTGCAGCGGGACGGCGGCGTCGTGCGAGTTTATCTACGGCGTGCCGGCGTCGCTGCTGATCCTGCTGGCGCGCGTGACGGACCACGTGCGGCGGCTGGACCGGCTGGGCAGAGCCGGAGACGGCATCAGCAGCAGCAGCGGCAGCAGCGGCAGCAGCAGCAGAAGCCCCCGGGCCATGGCCGCCGCCGCCGCCGCCGCCGCCGAGAGCGACCGACTCGAGGCCGAGGTGCTGACGTTCCCCGTCGACGCCGTGGTGGCCGACGGCGACAGCGACGGCAACGGCGACGGCGGCGGCGACGGCGACGGCGCGACCACGGCCGCCGACCGCGCCATCCAGCAGCACCAGACGCGCGCCTTCCACCAGGCGCTCGTGCTCTACTTCTGCCAGAACGTGCGCGCCATGCACGCGCTGCACCTGCGCCCCTACGTCGAGGCCGTGCTGCGCCACGCCGAGGCCATCGAGGCCATCAAGCGCCAGCACGGCGTCCCCAGCGGCACGCTGTACTGGCCGTGCTTCGTCGCCGCCAGCGAGGCCGTCGACCCGGCCCTGCAGCAGCGCTTCCTGCACTGGTACGAGACAACGTACTGCGCCGGCTTCGCCGGCTGCCTGCGCGGCCGCGACATTGTCGCCGAGGTGTGGCGGCGGCGGCGCGCGGGCTGGGCACGCGAGCGCAGCACGTGGCGGGCCGTCGTGGCGTCGCAGAACGCGTGTCTGATGCTGACGTGACGGCGCAGTGTCGGGGCAGACGAGGACAAAGTGTGACTGTGCCCCGAGGTCCGGCCGGTGTCTTATATCTTGCATCTTTTCTACTGTAACGATCGACACTATGAACTATGAACTATGAATATGAATGTCTGCCGATCGGTGCCCTGCAGAAACGTGGCCACCTCCGACCACGACAGGCCACTCGGTCACCTGCTCAACAGCTCATGCCGGGCCGCCGGCGTGATGACGACCTCGAAACCCGTTGATAGACGAGTGGGGCCGGGGCCAGGGGGGCGCCGTGGGGGCACCTTCCGTGTCACCGAATGGAAGGCAACGGCCACCAATCAGGCGACGGCTGCCGCTAGAGTTGACAACCAAAGGGGCAACCCCACTTTTGTGCCAGCCACAGCACGAGCATCGCACTTGCTCACTGTATCGTCAGTGGAAGGTCTGCATCTTCGTCTCTATCTTCAGTTTTTGGCTACTTCAGCAGATAGCTTCTTCAACCAACACTACGGTGCACGCCGCCGGCCCGTCAAATGCACCCGGCGTTATTGGTTCCTGCCCCAAGCATGGCGCAACGGTGCCACTGCCACGACGCGCCCGATAAGAATAGCCTGAGGCCCCGTTCCCCCAACAGGCAGGAGATGGCGCCGGCTTCCCCGTGTGACGCACCAGGACGCACCAGGACGCACCAGCGCGCACCAGCGCACCAGGGGAGGCGGGGCCCGCGCTGCCGATCCCAGGCTTATCTTCGCGGTGCCTGGGGTTCGGGGCTAGCTCGTTTGGGCGATGTGGGCGATGTGGGCAATGTGGGCGGCAGCGACTCGGTGCATCCCACGGAGCGGGTCCGGCTGTCCCACCCCCGATGGCGGGCAGACGGACGGGGTCCTCGTGGGAAGGGACGCTGGCGAGGCGAGGCTGTGGCAAACGACTGATACGGAAGGGAGAAGCGACCAGACCCGACCAGAGATACGGGACGAGATACGGGACATGGACCCTGCGCGATGGATGGCAGGCTGCCACGCGGTGCGGCGAGGGAAAAAGACAACGTTTCTGCTCGCCTTGCTATCACGAGCAGCCGGGCCGCTGGCAGATATCCCATATTCCCTGTTATCGCCATGGCCGGGGGGGGGGTCGGACAAGCACATAAAGAAGGCGGCCCCTTTGTCCTTTGTCTTTCTTTTGATCTTTCTTTTGATCTTTCTTTCTTTACCTGCACCTTTTTCACTCTTCCCCATTCTCTTTTTCTTTCATCCCCCCCCCAATGGCCGACATGGAGAAAAAGGTGGGCAGCATCGACGTGGCCCCCGACCGCAGCAGCGTGATGGAGGGCGACGTCGAGGGCGCGTCGGTGCCGGCCGTGTACGAGCTGAAGCGCAACTTTACGTCGCGGCACATCCAGATGATCTGCTTTGGCGGCTGTCTGGGCAGCGGCATGTTTATCAGCACGGGCAAGGCGTACGTTGTCCTCCTTCTATTCTCTACATTCCCCGCTGACAACCAGTCTGCACTACGGCGGTGCTCCGGCCATCCTGATCGGCTACACGCTGATCTGCTGTCTGGTGGGTTCCATCCTCTTCCGCCGTCTTGTTGATCCCCGCTAAATGACAGGCCCTCATGGTCATGAATGTCCTGACCGAGGCCACGTGCCTGTTCCCGACGACGGGCAGCTTCATCGACCACGCGGCGCGCTTTGTTGATCCGTCGCTGGGGTTTGCCATTGGTGAGCATTCGTCCGTTGCCCCCCTCTGAATCCTGTTCTTTCTCTGACAACGCCCAGCCTTCTGCGAGTGGATCAGCTGGATGAGCACCATCTCCGCCGAGGCCGCCATTGTGCGCGTCGTGCTGACGTACTGGACCGAGGCGCTGCCGACCGCCGCCGCCATGACCATCTACCTGTTCTTCGTCTTCTTTGTGCACGCCATGCCGACGCGCTTCTTTGCCGAGTTTGAGTTTGTCACGGCCGCGCTCAAGGTCGTCGCCATGTTCATCATCCTGTTTGCCTGCATCGCCATGCTGGCCGGCGCCGGCCCCACGGGCCAGACGTACCACTCGACCAACTGGCGCGACCTCAAGGTCTTCCCCAACGGCTTCAAGGGCGTGTCGCAGACGTTTGCCCTGGCCGCCTGGGCCACCGGCGGCCAGGAGATCATGGGCATCAGCGCCGGCGAGTCGGCGCGCCCGCGCTGGGACATGCCGCGCGCCTGCATGAACCTGTTCTTCCGCATCATCTTCTTCTTCATGACGGCGACCATCTTCATCGGCCTGCTGGTGCCGTACAACGACGCGCGCCTCATGTCGACCAGCACCGTGGCCAGCTCGCCGTTTGTCATTGCCATGCAGGACGCCGGCATCAAGGGCCTGCCCGACTTTTTGAACGTCATCATCATCATCGGGCTCGTCGCCATCGGCGCCGAGTCGCTGTACGTGGCGTCGCGCGTGCTGGTGGCCATGGCGCGCATGCGCATGATCCCGCAGTTCATTGCCGGCATCGACCGCCGCGGCCGGCCGTGGGTGTCGCTGCTGCTGACGGGCGTGTTCACCGTCACGTTCACGTACATCAACTGCTCCAACACGGGCGCCATCATCTTTACGTGGTTCAGCTCGATCGCGTCGACGACGTATTTCCTGGCCTGGATGCTCATCGCCCTGACCAACTGGCGCATGCACACGGCCATCCGGCTGCAGAACGACCCGGCCTGGCGGCTGCCGTACGCGTTCAAGCTGCGCGCGTACCCGAGCACGGCGATCCTGCTGTTTGTGCTGTCGTTTTTCGTGCTCTTCTGCACCGGCTACGTGTCGCTGTTCCCCATTGGCAAGAGCGGCGCGTCGGCCTACAGCTTCTTCGAGACGTTCCTGGGCGTGCCCGTCTTTCTGTTTGTCTACGCCGTGCACAAGCTGGTCATGCGCACCAAGATTGTCGACCCGGCGCACGCCGACCTCAAGACGGGGCGCCGCGAGCTGACCGACGACGACATTGCCTTTCTCGACGCCTACTACAGCAAGCCCATGTGGCGGCGGGCGCTGACGTACTTTACGTTTTAAGACAGTTGCATAACTCGAGTTTCTTCCTTTTGCCTACAGCTTGCCCTTGTCCCCCGTGCCCCCCGTGATCTTCTCGACCAACGCCACCACGCGCTTGGCCGCGCCGAAGCTGTGCACGTAGCCGGCCCCCCCGAACCCGTACGCGTGCACGGTGGCGCCGTCGGCCTCGACGCGGAAGTCGGCCCCCCGCAGCGCCGGCCGGAAGCCGACAATGTGCTCGACCATGGGCAGGCCGTCGGCCGTGAGGCGCGTGTCGGCCGGGTCGACGCCGGCGAAGGCGTTGCCGGTCAGGGCGTTGATCTCGGCGAGGATGGCGGCGCAGCGGTCGGCGTGCACGGCCGTGTCGCGGCTGCCCGGGTCGCGGCAGCCGCCGAGGACGACGCCGCCGCCGGAGAAGGCGCGCGGGATGGCGTACGCGTACGTGGCGGCGCCGTCGCGGAGCACGACGCGGCGGCCCCAGGCGTCGGCGCACGGCCCGCGCACGAGCAGGGTCTGGCCGCGGACGGGCAGCACGCGGGCGTCGGCGGCGAGGGCGGCGGCGCCGAGGCCGGAGGCGTTGACGACGGCGGCGGCGCCGGTGCGGGCGCGGGCGTCGTCGAGGCTGGCGATTTCCGCTCGCACAAAGCGCACGCCGCGGCGCTCCAGGCGGGCGCGCAGCCAGGGCAGCACGACGGCCGGGTTGACGGCGCACGTGGTCATGTGGGCGCCCATGGGCACGCCCGGCGGCAGCTCGTCCGGGCGCAGGCGGCGCATGTGCGGCAGGACGGCGCGGTACCAGGGCAGAGGGCTGTCGGGGGCGAGCTGGTCGAAGAACTCGGTGGCGGCGACGACCTGGACGCCGCTGGCGGGGTGGGCGTGGGCGAGGGCCCAGTAGTACTGGAAGGAGTCGGCCTGCATCTGGGGGTCCTGGGCGTCGGGGGAGAGGAGGATGACGGCGCCGGCGCTGGGAATTAGGGTCAGGAAGGAGGACACGGAAGAAGAGGAGACGCACCTCGGGCTGGCCCAGGACAGGCCGCCGGGATCGCCCGGGAGGTCGCGGGCGACGACGACAACGTCGTAGCCGGCGTCGCGGAGCAGCGTGGCGGAGGCCAGGCCGACAATGCCGGCGCCAACAACGCAGACGAGAGCCATGGTGGTGGTGAGGAGCAGGAGGGAGCGCAGGCCGGCGGGTGAGCAGGCGGATTTATATAGACTTATACAGTGGAGCGCCGAAGCCGGCGCTACCCGCTGAACTGAGCTACACTAGAACGCCTATAACGCCTGATACACTACCACTCCGCATCCAGCGCGACAAAGTCGCGGCGCTCGTCGAGAAAGTCGGCCACGGCGGCGACGAGGCCGTCGAGCTGGGCGCGCGTGTGCACGGTCATGAGGCTGATCTGGCCGCGGCGGGCAAAGAAGAAGCCGCGGCGCAGCATGTCGAAGAAGAAGAGCTCGCGCAGGCCCAGGTGGCCGGCCTGGACGTCGGCGGTGCAGCGCACGGGGCGGCCGCCGGCGGTGAAGTGCACGGCGAGCAGGCTGCCGGTGCCGCTGACGTGCATGGTGGTGTGTTTCTCGCGGGCGAGCGCATTCAGGGTCTCGCGGAGCCAGACGCCCGCGTCCCAGAGCGCCGTCGCGGCCTCGGGCGTCCACAGCTCCTCGAGGGCGGCCACGCCGGCGGCCATGGTGACGACGTTGTTGCTGTACGTGCCGCTGTGGTAGAGGCCGCCGGGCGCGGCCGGGTCGAGCAGGTCCATGATGGCGGCGCGGCCGCCAAAGGCGCCAAAGTTGCAGCCGCCGCCGGCGAGGTACTTGCCGAGCAGCGTCATGTCGGGCGTGACGCCGACGACGGCCTGGTAGCCGCCGACGGCCATGCGCGACGTCATGACCTCGTCGAAGACGAGCACGGCGCCGGTGGCGGTGGCCTGCGCGCGGCACGCCTGCAGGAACGCCGGGTCGGCGGGCACGCAGCCGGCGGCGCCCTGCATGGGCTCGAGCACAATGGCGGCCAGGTCGGCGGCGTGCGCGGCCACCAGCCGCTCCAGCGCCGGCACGTCGTTGTACGGCGCCAGCACAAAGCGGTGCGGCAGGTTGGGGCTGCGCCAGGCCGCGTCGGCCGCCGCCTGCGCGGCCGCCGTCGCGCCAAACGTCGTCAGGCCGCCGTGGTAGCCGCCCTCCATGACGATAAAGGTCGACTTGCGCCGGTACGCGCGCAGCAGCGCCAGGCACGTCGCCGTGGCCTCGGTGCCCGAGTTGGCAAAGCGCACGCGCTCCAGGCTGGGGAAGCGCGCGACCAGCAGCTGCGCGAAGCGGCCCTCGAAGCGGTTGACGCTGCCGAGCGCGATGCCGTCGCGCAGCGCCGCCTGCATCGCGGCCACGACGGGCGCCGGCGAGTGCCCAAACAGCGCGGCCGAGTACTCGCCGCACAGGTCCAGGTAGCGGGCGCCGTCGACGCTGGTCAGGTGCGGGCCGTCGCCGGCGGCCATGGCGAGCGGGAAGGGCTTCATGAAGAGGACGTTGCGGGTGGTGCCTGTCGTTAGTTTTTTTTTTTTTTTTTCTTCCCTTCCTTCATTCTCCTCACTCACCCCCCGGCGTTGCAGTGCGGCCGCTCGTATTCAGAGCCAGGCTCTTGGGGTTCGCCGCCACAAACGCCTCGACGGCGGCGTCAAAGGCCGTCGCCAGACGCGCAGACAGAGCAGACATGTTGTCGTTGTCAACAGACGTCGGTCGTCGTCAACAGACATCAACGTCGTCAACAGTCATATCAACAACTCCCCGACACTAGCCGAGAGTGCAGACATCCAGACATCCACTGATAAGCCTGCATCGCGGCCGCTAGGCAGCACGCGGCGCCGTCAGTTGCCGTCGTGTAAGTCTTATCACGCCGCTATCGGCCATTGACTGGAAGGAGGAGGCGTGGGAGTTGTCGTTGTCGTGTTGTGTTTCTCACGATTGGGTGTCTGTCTTTTGTTCTCGTCTCGTTCTCGTCTCGTTCTCGTCCTCGTCTTCATCATCATTATCACCACCTCATCATCATCATCATCACAACCTCATCATCATCACCATCACCACCTCATCATCACCACCTCATCATCACCATCATCACCACCACCACCATCACCACCACCACCACACCACCTCACCACCACCTCACCACCCCACCATGCCGTCTGACCCCCCCGTCCGCCACATCTCCGCCGGCGAGCTGATCCCCGGCCCCATCAACACCCATGCCGCCGTCGTCCTGCCCGGCGTCCGCACCATCCACACCGCCGGCCAGGTCGGCACCTTTCTCGACGGCTCCACGCCCGCCACCCTGCCCGAGCAGATCGAGCGCGCCCTCTGGAACCTCGACCAGGTCCTGGCCGCCTGCGGCGCCAGCCGCCGCGACATTGTCAAGATGGTCTACTACATTGTCGGCTACGACCACGCCAACCGCGTGCACGCCCCCATCCTGACGCGCTGGCTGCAGGGCCTGCGCCCGGCCACGACGCTCGTCGCCGTGCCCGCCCTGGCCTTCCCGGCGTACCTGTTCGAGGTCGAGGCCGTGGCGGCCGTGCGCGACCCGGCGACGCTGCCGCCGCTGGCGCGCCCGCTGCCGACGGCGCCGCCGCTGGCCGTCGACGTGGCCGTGGTCGGCGCCGGCCTCAGCGGGCTGCAGGCCGCGTACGACCTGCAAAAGGCCGGGCTGCGCTGCGTCGTGCTCGAGGCGCGCGACCGCGTCGGCGGCAAGACGTGGTCGCTGCCGGTCAACAACGGCACCGCCGTCGTCGACGCCGGCGCCGCCTGGATCAACAGCGTCAACCAGAGCCGCATGTGGGCGCTGGCCCAGCGCTTCGGGCTCGAGACCGTCGAGCAGACCGTCGCCGGCGACTGCCTGTCCGAGGTCGGCGGCCGCTACCCCTACGGCGCCCTGCCGGCGTTTGCCGACCCGGCCGACGCGGCCAACCTGGCGGCCGTGCGCGACCAGATCGAGGCGCTGTGCCACACGGTCGACACCGCCAAGCCCTGGGCGCACAAGGCCGCCGACATCAACGGCATGACCGTCGCCGACCTCGTGCGCCACCTCGGCGGCTCGCCCACGACCCTGGCCACCGTCACCGTCTGGACGCGCGTCATGAACGGCAAAGAGCCGCACGAGGTCGGCGCCCTCTACTTCCTCGACTACTGCAAGTGCGCCGGCGGCCTGCTCGTCATGCGCTCCGACACCCACGCCGGCGGCCAGCACCTGCGCCTGCGCCGCGGCACCCAGGGCTTTAGTAAAGGCCTCGCCGCCTCGCTGCAGCCCGGCTCCGTCTGGCTGTCGACGCCCGTCCGGCGCATCGAGCGCCTCGCCGAGACCGGCCCCGCCGCCTGCGCCGTCGTCGCCGCCGACGGCTCCCGCGTGCTGTGCCGCCGCGTCGTCGTGTCCGTGCCCACGCCGCTGTACGCCGACCTGGCGTTTGCGCCGCCGCTGCCGCCCGCCAAGACCGCCCTGGCCGCCGCCACGTCGCTCGGCTTCCTCTGCAAGGTCATCCTGCTGTACGCGGCGCCGTGGTGGCGCGCCCGCGGCTTCAACGGCCTGACGCAGTCCTTTGACGGGCCCGTCTCCATCGCCCGCGACACCAGCGTCGACATGGACAACTGCTTCTCGCTGACCTGCTTCCTCGTCGGCGACGTCGGCGTGCGCTGGGCCGCGCAGTTCCCGTCCAAGGCCGCCCGCGTCGCCGCCGTCACCCAGCACATTGCCGCCCTCTACACGCCGCACGGCGGCCCGCCGCCCGACCCCATCGACGCCGTCGTCCAGATCTGGAACGACGACCCCTGGGCCAAGGGCGGGCCCAGCCCCGTCATGGGCGGCGGCGTCATGGAGGCCGTCGGCGCCGCCCTGCGCACCGCCGTCGGGCCGCTGCACTTTGTCGGCACCGAGACCAGCGACGTCTGGAAGGGCTACATGGAGGGCGCCGTGCGCAGCGGCGAGCGCGGCGCCAGCGAGGTGCTGGCGGCCTTTGCGGCCGAGAACCCGACCAAGACGTACGTGGCGAAGCTGTAGAGATGAATCATTGTGAGCACAAATGAATCATTATGAGTTGGTCTGTTGGTCTGTGAATATAAGAGCGAGTCGTGGATAGAATAAACAAATCATACTGTTCAATCTGTTCAATCTGTTCAATCACATCATTCAAATAAAGGTAAAGATGAATGCAAAACACTACAGCCATGATGACACCTTCCCTTCGACACCCATGAGAACACACACCCAAGAGCCGACATCGTCTGAGCTGCTTCTTCCATTGCCATCTTCACAAAAAAACAAAGACACTGCTAACTACGTCTCAACACCGCACGCAACGCCGCCGTCTCCGCCTCCTGCCGCGCCAGCTGCAGCCGCAGCGCGTCCCGCTCCCCCTGCAGCGCCGCCACGGCCGCCTCCAGCTCGGCAATGCGGTCGATCTTCTTCTGGCGGTACCGCCGCGCGGCCAGGCTGTTGCGCTGCCGCTTGCGGGCGCGGTCGCTGTCGCTGTCGTTGTCGTTGTTGGTGTTGGCGGCGGCACGTGACTTCTTTTTCGGCAAGGCGAGTCCAGGAAGAAGAGCGGGTGGCGATGTTGCGGTGGTGGTGGAGGACGATGCAGCTGTTGCCGGCGTTGACGTTGTGGCAGTCGTCGACGTCCCCGGCAGAGACGCAAAATCTGCTGGCATTGCCGGTGCGTCCAGAAACAAATCCCAGTCGGTGTTGGAGGTCACGTCCGGCAGAGAAGAAAACAAAGACCAGTCGTCCGTCGCCGTTGGCAAGAACAGAGACAGATCCGAAGCAGCAGACGCAGCCTCGGGCGCATCGGCGAGCCCCTCCGGCCTAGGACACGCCGACCGGCACGGACTGCTGGGCCGGCTGGAAGAAGACGGCCGAGGGGCGGACACAGGCGGCGCTGCAAGCACAAGCGGCGGCCATCTTTGCAGGGTGGGGGTGGAAGCGACCTCGAAACGGCGAGGCCGCGGTTGTCAGAGTAGTAAGAGAAATAGAGCGGCTGGCGATGTTGATGTGTAGAAGAGATGTGATGTGTAGAAGATGGAGGAAGACGAAAACGAGGAAAATAGACACGATGAGTCGAATGTTACGTTGACCCGGGGGTGTATCTAAGAAAGAGTCATAATGACTCGTATAGACACGGAATGCATATAGAGCTGTAGAAATCAGAATAGAAATACCAGGCAATCAATGGAGCTCAGTCAAATCCAAATCAAATGCTACTCATTAAGCTGGTCGTGCTGTCGCTGAATGAAAATGCGAATAGAGTATCAAGAAAAATAGTAAAACAGCCAAGAAAAGAAACACCAGTCTCCCCGTTCATTTTCAATTACACCCTCACAGCAGCAGCGCCGCAAACACCGACACCGCCAGCGCCGCCAGGCTGGCCGTGCCTGCCGCCCGGCCCGCACCCGCCGTGACGACCACCGCCGGCACGCTGGGGCTCGACGGCAGCACGGCTGCGCTGCCGCTGGGCTGGACGGCCACGGAGGCCGACGAGGAGGCCGACGAAGCCGACGAAGCCGACGAGAAGGCCGACGCCGACGACGCCGACGACGGGGACACCTTGACAAACGTCGTCGTCGTCGCGTTGCTGTAGGGGTAGGCCGGGGCCACCGGGATGGTCGGGACTGCCGACGGAGCCACCACGGAGGGAGCAACGGAGGGCACCACCGGGGCTGTCGACGCCGACGACGCCGCCGCCACCACCACGTACACCGTCGTCGTCGACACCGGCACCACCGACGTCGCCATCACCCGCGCCGGGCAGTTGGTCACCGCCGGCCCGCACGACGTGATCGTCGCGTACACCGTGCTGTACACCACCGACGTCGACGGCGTCACCGCCGGCGCCGGCCGGCCCGCCTCGCTGTACGGGCATACCGTCGTGTACAGGTCGACCACGACCGTCGTCACGTGGCGGTACGGGCAGTCGGTCACGGTGGGCGCGCACGACAGGACGGTGCTGGTCACGGTGGCCCGGACCGTGCTGGTAATCAGGTCGGAGGGGGCGGGGGTCGTAGAGGGAGAGGCCGCCGTTGACGGGACAACCGCCGCCGTCGACGAGGCGAACCCGAGAACGGGCTTGGTGGCTGACGCGCTGCTGTTGCCAAAGAGCGCGCTGGTCGAGAGGACCTTGGAAGAGGTGTAGACGCTGGAAGCCGAGGAAGCCGGAGCGGAAGACGAAGCCGACGAGGAGGCCGACGAGGAGGCCGATGAGGCAGAGGAAACAATCGACACAGAGGAAACCGCAGACGAGGCAGAAGAGGAAGTCGAAGCCTCGGAAGCAGTCGAAGAGGCCGAGGAAATAGTCGAAGACTCGGAAGCAGTCGAAGACTCGGAAGCAGTCGAAGAGGCCGAGGAAACAGTCGACGAGGCCGAGGAAACAGTCGACGAGGCCGAGGAAACAGTCGACGAGGCCGAGGAAACAGTCGACGAAGCAGTCGACGACGCAGAGGAAGCAGTCGACGACGCAGAGGAAACAGTCGACGAGGCCGAGGAAACAGTCGAAGAGGCCGAGGAAGCAGTCGACGAAGCAGTCGAAGAGGCCGAGGAAACAGTCGACGACGCAGTCGAGGACACCGAGGACACCGTCGACGACGCAGTCGAGGACACCGAGGACACTGTCGATGACGAGGCCGTCGTGGTGGCCGACACCGACGTCACCGTCGAGGACGCCGACGACGTCGAGGATGCCGTCGACGTCGAGGACGCCGACGACGACGACGAGCTCGTGGTCGTGGTGGTGCCGTCCACCAGGTCGACGGCCAGGGCCAGGTAGTTGGTCGTGCCGCTGGTGGTGGTAAAGGTGTTGTGCAGGGCAAAGTACTCGTCCCACAGGGTGACGCCGCCGAAGCGGCTGCTGGTCTGGTACTGCTCGACGAGCTTGGTGAAGACTGCGGGCTCGAGGTAGCCGGAGCCGGCGGCCGACGCACTGCCGGGCAGGCCGATGTAGAGCGGCGTGGCGGCGTTGGCGGTGGTGTCGAGGTGGCTGACCCATTGGGCAAAGTTGAAGCCGTCGTGGAGGCCGTCGCAGACGGGGTTGTTGTAGAACTGGATGTTGAGGAAGTCAAAGGCGACGTCGGCGACGAGCGCCGTCATGCCAAAGTTGCTGTCGCCAAAGGGGCACTGCGGCGCGCCGGTCAGGTAGTACGTGTGGCCGGCGTCGGTCGCGTACAGCGTCCGCAGCGTCTGCGCCAGCACGACCCACGGCTGCTCGTCGGCAAACTTCTCCTCAATGTCGAGGTCGAAGCCGTCGACGGCGTGGTGCACGCCGCCAACGTCCAGCGGCCGCGGGCCGTCCCACGCGCTGTCGTAGGGCCCAAACGCCTTCCACAGGAACGTGGCAAAGGCCTCGGCGTGCGCCGCCGTCGACACCGTGTAGTTGCTCGCGGCCGAGAACACGCCGCCCACCGACAGCAGCACGCGCACGCCGTTGTCCGCGCACGTCTGCAGCCCGCCCGTGATCGACGGGCACGTCGTCAGCAGCGTCGACCCGGCCACCGTCTCGGCCCAGCAGTGCGCGCCAAAGTTGTCGCCCGCGTACACGCCGCCCTCGCTGTTCTCGGGCGAGCTGTTGACAAAGGCCAGCGTCACGAAATCGACGCCGGACGCGCAGACCGTTGCCAGGTCGTCGGCGCCGTTCTGCCCAAAGTACACGTTGACGCCCGCCGCCGCCGCCGTGGAGGCGGCCGTCGCGGCCAGAACAAGACTCTTGATCGAAGGCATGGTAAACGAGTGTATAAAATCAAAAAGAATGAATGTCAAGGAAAAGGAATGAAAAGAAAGACAACGACTGTAAATGAGCGTATAGAATTCAAATAGTCAAGAAAAAGAAGGGACGCAGACCACAAAGGTTTGCAAGGCTGGACGGGCAAGATTCTTGCTGGAGGCAAAGACGCAGCAGGAATGCACAATGGCAAAAAAAGAAGAGGCGGCAGCCAGCACTAAATAATACGGAGCAAGCAGCAAAAAAAATCAAAGAAAGGAGGCCCAGACATTCCTCGGCAAGGGGGAGGGGGGGCGCACGCAGAGGCGCCAAGCTACGGATATGCAGCCTTCGCCATGGTAGCCCAATCTGGCAGGCGACTCGTGCGGCTTCTGGCCGTCTGCCTGGGACTCCGTCGGCGCCGGTGTCTCCGCAGGAAAAGTCTCCGAGCTGGCCTGTCTCAAGAATGTCTTTCGGCGGCTAGCATCCGCGTGGTTGGGGGGGTTTGCTCTGGCATGCCAGCCGATCGCCAGGGCAGACACACGGCCAGGAATGTGTCCGGCGAGGAATGCTCCAGCCGTCTCGTGGCCAAATGGATAAACGGTTTTCTATTTTTCTATGGGAGGCCGTTACTGCCTCCCATACCATGAACCACCGCGGTTTCCTGCACATCGACGCCTGACAGGCCACTGCCGGCGATTATTGGTCTGGACCGCCCATATGCCTTGGAATAAGATTGCGCACACCTGCCCTGGCCGACTCCGCAAAATAGAGCCTTTTTCAATCCAGGGGTAATCACTAGTGCCGTCCGAGCCGCCTGCGACGGCAGGGCGGATGCAACCTGTGCCGCACGTTGTGCCATCTGCCAGGAACGCCATCTGCCAGGAACAGGACTTGGCTTGAGCAGGTTTTCTTCTCTCTGGCGGTACGGAGTAAGATGCTGCATCGTATCGTACACGGTCGCTCAGCACTCCAAAGACGGAATGCACAGACTGGCCGACCCGGGAAACGGCCATACCCCTGTCTGGCCTCGGGCTGGAGCAGAAAAAAAAAAGAAAGCCAAGACCCAATAGGGCCGGCCAATACGACCATGTGCAGGTTAAACCCAACGCGGAAAGGAGTGCGAGATCACTGTCATGCACATGGCCAAACAGGGCCAGGGAACAACACGGCAATCGGCACCGACAGAGAGGCAAAAATTGACAAGAAAAAAAAGTAAGCATGCCCGGCCCCCCTGGTCGGGCGTGGCATGCCAGGACAGGGCGCTACGACGTTCGTCCGCCGGACGCTCGGCCGGTCGTATGACAAATGCGGACGATGCACCGTAAGATGCCCAGTGAGAGAGGCGAGAAGAGCAAAGAGGAGATTTGTGTCTTTTTGGCGTCTATTGGCTATTCTGGCCCCAAGACCCCATGTCGTTTCCCGGTAAATGCGACGCCTGCTGGAAGCGATTCATAAATACTCCCTCCGTACAGCAGCAAATCAGCCCCTGTTCGTCCCGTCTGTTGTGCGTGTCGTTCTCCGTCGCTTTCGCCCTCGATTCTGGGCATCTATGCGACGCGACATGCAAAACAGGGCCTGGCTCATTTGCATGGCGTCGCGTCCCTTTGTTTTTTCCCTGGTGCCGTCTTGGTATTCGTATTCGTTCTCGCTTTCTCGCTCCGTTCCCACACCATGCATTTATTGCCTGTAAAAAAATCAGCGTCAGCATTCGTATGTATCACCACTGTCGTCTTTTTTGGGGGGGTAGGATCATCACGTACGGCGGCAGCAGGAACTCGCCCCAGGAGCTGGCCAGGAACGCCGTGCCGACCTAGTAAATCGCTGTCAGCACCCGAGTCCAATACCCTTTCCGTCTCATCATCGTAAGCCTACCGCAAACGCCGCAATGCTCCGCACAAACGCCGCGTTCTCCGCCGCCGTCAGGCTGTCGTACGTCGACCGGAAGAAGCCCTTGGGCTGCAGCGTGCGGCCGCCGGCCTTCTCGACCTGGATCACCTGTCTCGGCTGGTACATGATGGCGGAGAGTGTTGTGCGTAGAGTTCTTCCAAAAAAGAGGGCGCAGTGTTCGTTGTCGTTCGGTCGGTCGTCCGTTGTCCGTTCGTCGTCGTGATCGTAATGGTGCGCTGACGACCTTTGCCCGCGTCTTCAGGTTTTTTTCGAGACTAGTTCGGATGCCGGTGCGCCACATTCCGGCCTCGAGGTGTGGCGCAGGCAGGTGTGGGGTGCCAACTCCGTCATCACCACTAACAGCGCCGACCATCACCAAACTTGCAGAGCAGCACGGTGAGATGCCCGGAATCATAGGACCCCAGAACCGGTAGAACACGGCCAAAACAGAAAAAACGCAAATGGCCACATCACCGCCTCCCGCGCCCGGCGGCTTCTTCCCGCCCTCCGGCCTGCTCTCCCCAACACCCAGCCAGGCCTCCTCCGCCTTCCTCCACGGCCGCCTCGCCAAGACCGCCTCCCGCCCCCCCCTCCCCCGCCGCATGCCCCTGCGCCCCGGCTCCGCCAAGGAAGACCTCGTCCGCGCCTACATGGACGACCGCATTCTGCGCATCCGGCGGCGCTTCGTCAAAAAGTACGTGCTGCAGGACGACGAGGCCAAGAACAGCGGCGCTGCCAACGCCGCCCCGTCCGATCCCACCGACGACATCGTCGGCTACCGCTCCATGGGCGAGCTGTGCGCCGACGTCGACGCCCTCGTCAACCACCTGTGGCGCTCCGCCAGCCCCCGCCTGCAGGTGCCCTACTTCTTGCAGCTCGCCGGCGACCTCGTCACCTGGATGGACGGCTTCGCGCCGTCGCCGCGCGCCACCCTCGCCCTCCTGCGCAAGCTCGACTACTGCTTCTCCACGCTGCTGGGCACCGCCGGAAACGCCCTCTCCCGCACCGACATGGTCCGCTGCCGCAGCATCGCCGAGCAGACCCGCGTCGCCGTCGTCGACGTCTTCCGCCGCGGCCCGCCAGACCCCCTCGACGAACCCGAGGTAGAGGAGGCACAGGATGACGACGGTGACGACGTCAAAATCAAGAAAGAGGATGTGGAAATGACAAATGCCGGCACGGCCCCGGAGCAACAACAAGACGATCCTGGCTTTGACCCGGGCGGGGGCGACGACGATGACGACGAGCTTGGTCTTGAAATGGGCGTGGCCCAGGTATACGAACGCACGCTCGTCAAACTGGGCGAGGTGCTGGGCGACGGCTATGCGCGAATAGGTGACTTTCCTGCACCCACCCCGCCGACATATGGTGGCGACGAAAATGACGATGATTATTGAGGTCTTTTGTTAATGAAATGCATTATATTTGACGATATAAGGACGAAACCTGCTCCCATGTCAATAACCATCTGAAGCTTTTGGCATAGATGATTGATAGAGTCATCGCCGAGTTTTTGTGAAAAAAAAAAAAAGCAGATGAAAGGAGATCGAAACCGCCAGATGAAGACAGCCATATGACACCGGCCAACCACATAGGTTACCCAGGGAGCTCGGAGTATCCTTCATACAGCACGGGCGGTGGCCCATAATACGCTGGAAGCCGTCGTGGGTCGTACGGAATCTCTGATGTTCGGTTCTTGTGTGGCGGAACCGGCTCCGGGGGCGGCGTTCGTCCGTGCAGGTTGTTTCGTGGCTCCCAGCCCACAGACGGCTTCCGTCGCACGTCATGCATGGCCACGGCATCTGGCCCAAACCGGTTGCTGGGATCGTTGTATTCGCTCAGTGCGTTGAATATGCTGTCTGGGCGGAAGCCATCCGAGTGAAGTAAAGTTCCAGCAGACCGGGAAGCCGTCGGGCCGGAAGCTTCGTGACTGCCAGCGAAGAAGACAGTGTCGTCTGCGCCATCCTGCGGTGGGGGTGTCTCGGCTCGAGCCACGGCAGAGTTTCTCTTTCGCCGGCGCCACCAAAAAAAGCCCGCACCCGAAGCCAGCAAAAGAAAAGCCCCGCCGATGCTGACGCCCACTGCCAACGGGATGATGGCCAGGCTCGACACTGGCGTTGATGGCGTGTGGGGTGCAGCTGTCACTGTCGTGTTTCCGAATGGAAGACCGGCTGTGTAAGTGGGCTTGAAAGGGTTTGTCTCGTTGGAAGCGGAAGAGGTCACTACGACAACGGTAGTGACAACGTCAGGAGAGGGTGGTGTTGTTGTTGCCGGTGATGCAGAAGGCGGTGTTGATGTAGATGGCGAAAATGACGAGGATGACGAAGATCGAGAAGACGACGAGGATGAAGACGAAGACGGCGAGAGCGTAGACGTAGAGGACGATGTCGTGGATGTCGTCTTTGCTGCCTGCAAGTTGATGCCCTGTGCTGTGACGGCCAGCGCCAGACAAACAACAAAAGCAGAGACCATACGCAAACGCAGTACGGGGCGCATGTTTGCCCAATTCGCGGTGGCCTCAAAGCCACCGACTATGTTGGTCAAGAGCTGTTGGTCGAGGTGACAACTGGGGCGAAGCCAAGCGTAGGCTGCAGGAGGGTATGGGAATGGGTGCGTTGGCTAGGGGCAGCAAAGAACCGCGGAGAGTAAAGCGAGAAAGGGAGAAAAAAAGTTTAGAATGGGATGCTTAATCCTGGGCAGACGAAATAGAGCGGACACCCCGAGAATGCGGAAGGGGCGACCGTCCGAAGGCGGTTGAGAAGGAAGGAGCGATTGAGCATCCTACAAGACCTTTGTAAGATGACTCGCTCTTTCCTCTCCTGGAAAGGGGCCCAGAGAGCACAAAGAAACGAGAGCACGGATCAAGTGGTATTATTTGGTTTCTTCGTGGCACGTACAGGCCCGTCGAGACACCGGTGCCTTGCAGTGTGTTTACATGGGATCTTTTTGGCGTTACAGAGCGGAATCACGCAAGCGGCAGCTGGCGGGCTGTGTTGCTCTGCGGCCATCCGAGATGTAAGAGACTGGGACAAACAGGTGGGCAGTAGAAAACATCGGATTGGGTTGCTCAACAGAAATGCAACGATGGGAAGCGAAACTGGTTTGTTCGTCATACATAAGAAAGTACGCGCCATAGAAAGATTAGGAGTTTCTACTGTCGGGGAATCGAATAACAAGGCATATTGCCGAGAAAAATGAGCTGAATTTGATACCCCTATGGAAAGAAGTGCAGACACAGAAAGAAAATAAAACTCTAAATGCATTCAAAGAACAAAAACGAAAGACATGGTCTTCTCCCCCGGCCTTCGCCTCGCGTCGTCGCATTAACTCTCCCCGGAGTGAACGGATTCCAATAGCAAAAAACAAAAACAAGCAGATGGCCGTTTCCAAATGCTAGAACAAACGGGGTGAATAACAAACGCACAGCTTCTTCCACGCAGGAACGACACGCTGGCAGTGTCCAGCACCACAGCCAACAACCCCAGAGACTTTTGAATCAAACGTCCTTCAAACATATAGCCATAACCATCAACAATCGAACACCAGGCAGCTCAAGCCAAAGAGAGGCGGCCTCTCCCAACACACGCAGAAACGGACACAGAACGCAAGGAAATAGCCAGGTTGAACACAACCAGAACGATAGTGGGGGGGGTTGATATGCCTGATGCTGGCAGACAAAGTGCTGTCTTGTGACAGAGAGCACACGCCCGCCTAGGCCAGCAGCACACACAGGAAGACGGAGCACACAGAGAAAGAGAACGAGAAAGGAAAAAAGAATATTGGGCAGAACCATTTGAACGACAAAAACCATGACTACCACACTAAACGCCGGAAAGGCAAAAGAAATAATGCCCAGAATCGACCAAACGGATATGATCCCAAATCGACAAAAGTCAAAGCAGAACAAAGAGCAAAACATCGAGGCAAGCAAACAAGAACAACCGTGAAAACAAGCAGAATCACAAGCGCGCCATTCCGAGACGAGATTAGCCAAAGCGCAGAAGACATGAAGCAAGTAAAAATAAAATAAAACCAGAAACAAAAACGAAGATCAAAAACAAAGAAAAAGGCAAGTCGGGACCCGCGCCCGGTTCGGTCAAAACCAAGGGTGGAACAGAGAGTGCTACTCGTTGCCAATCTCACCGCTGCCTTCCATGCCGAACGTAGTTGACGTAAAGTCAAAACCACCTCCGTCGTCGTTGGACTCGTGTAGGAAAGTGTCGAAATCAAAATCGTTCAGCACATCGTTTGAAATCGTCGGGTCGGCAAAATCAAGCCCAAAGCTCTGCAACACAACTGTTAGATACAAGCCGACACTTGGAAAGCCACGTGCAGGGTTTGACTTACAATCCCCGAATTGTCCAGGCCAAAGTTCGAGCCTTGGTTCGGGTCCACGTGGTTCTGAGGCGGACCAGCGGCAGCCGGAGGTGCCGATGCAGGTGCCTGCCCGTTCACACCAGTCGGCCCGTTGGTGGTGGCATTCGGACCAGGTGCCTTGACATTGAAGCCTGCCCCATTGCTGGGCGTCATCGGGGTAGCAGGCGCTGTATGCTCTTCCGCAGGAGTATCGGTCACAGGGGCCGCAGTAGTGTTTAGATTCGCAGCCTTCTTCTGTGCGGCGGTCTGGGGTTTCTATCCGTTAGCAAGATGAAAGCTCTTTCAACCCCCCCCTCCCCCCCTTGGTAAGCAATGCCGGATGGGCTCTTTTGAACTTTACCTTTTTAGCGGCCTTGCCGTCCTTCTTCTTGGGGTTCGCTTTGGCCGACTGCTGGGGCGTCGGCGGCGCAGCAACACTCGTTTGCGGTGATGCCATCGTCCCCTGGTTTGTGTTCGCAGCGCCAGGTGCAGACGGCGGCGGCATAGACCGCTGCTGCGGCGTGCCCTGCACCTGTGGGCCAGGCGTGTTCTGCGAACCATCCATGGAGTTTCCGTTCGGGGTACCGGTTGGCTGCCATTGCATCTGGGATCCGCCCTGTGCAGCGGCAGCGGCAGCGGCAGCCTGCTGCTGCTGTTGCTGTTGCTGCTGCTGCTGCTGCTGCTGCTGCTGCTGCTGCTGCTGATGCTGCTGCTGCTGTTGCTGCTGTTGTTGCTGTTGTTGCTGCTGTTGCTGCTGCTGCTGCTGCTGCTGCTGCTGATGCAGCTGCTGCTGGCGCGCAGCAGCAATCATCTGGGGGTTCATCTGGCCATTGAACTGCATTCCAGGGCCAGGCGTGCCTCCAGGCGTACGCATTCCATTCATTTGCTGAGCAACCATACCGCCCTCCATGTTGTTCATCTTGAAGAAATGCGGCCCCGTGGAGGGGTCCATGTGCGCCCCCATGAAGTTGACGGCATTAGGCGAACCGCGGGACTGCGCGTTATCGGCTAGCGGTGACCCCATGTTGGCGCCTGCCATCTGGTTGTTCCGCTTCATTTGCTCAGCAGAGTTGGGAGACGCGCCAGGGCGGCCTCCGTTAGGGGACGATCCTTGGAACTGCTGGCCATTGTTCGGCATAGCACCGCCAGGGCCACCGGGCACGCCCGGCATGCCAACCTGGACTGGTGCCCCAGGAACTCCAGGAGCCCCAGGCGTGCCGACCATAACGCCGGGAGTACTGCCATCAGGCCGGCCGCCAGGCGCACCGGGTGTGGGGTCCTGCTCTTGACGTGCCATGATCAGCCGTTTTTTGTTCTGCTGCTCCAGAAGCATCAATTGCATCTGGTAGTCAGCAAGGGCATGGTTGCTACCGCTCGGCTGAGTTGCGCCTGGGCCCCCAGCGCGCATGGGGACAGCGGTGCCACCAGGCGTCTCAACGCCGTTGTAAAAAGTCGTCATGGCACCACCATCAGGGCCCTGCTGGATCATAGGAGAGCCCTGGCCCGGAGGGCCGTTTGCAGTCGGCATGCCCTTGTTTGGTAGTTGGGCGCTATGGTGTTGCTGCAGTCCTTGCGAGTATGTCTGGATCGTTTTGGCTTGCGAGGCGGGAGACTGGTTGGAGAAAGCCTGCATCTGCTCGGCGCTCAGGGTTGCCGGGTTGATGCCGTTCGTCATCAGCATCTGTTGTAGCTGCGGGTTAAGCGCACCACCCTGTTGGCCCGGCATGCCCTGCGAAACAGACCGTCCGTTGTGCATCATGGTCCCTTGGTTCCCGTTGAAAGGAACACTGTCCAGGCGAGGTCTCTTTGTCGGCGACGGAGCGTTTTCGGGAGCACCTGGCGAGGGGGGTCGGCCCGCCCGGTTGCCGTCCATTTCGGATTGGTCGCGCTGCATTTGGCCTTGTTTGGCTTGCAGTGCATTTGCGGTTTGCGGGCTGGAGGAAGCAATGTTAGCCTGGCTGCTCCAAGTTCTTGCGCTATTTGCCCGAGCTTACATGTTCTGGCTGTTCGCCATGGCAGTGCGCGGCAGATTGTTTCCCGGCTTCATCACCATCAGTCCGTTTGGCAGGCGACCCATGTACGGCTGCTGGTTGAGATCGGGACGGGATTGGCGGAGCATGTCCTGCTGCTGAAATTGCCGTTGACGTGATTGCGCCTGGAAAGTAAAAGATGTGAGCCACAGAACACAGGTTGCAAAAGCATGAAAGCCAAAACCCCTCATACCTGGATTTGATGGAGGTACTGGTTAACACCAGGGTGTGCGCCTTTGCCCTTCTGCGCGTCGAACATTTCCCAGAAGAGGCAGAACCAGTCGTAAAGAAAACTGCTGTCAGAGGGCATCGGGACACTAGGCGCCGGGAAATCTTCACGGCGCTTTGGCTCTTCCTTCATTTCCCCGTCCATCGAGTCGTCGCCAACACCGTTGCTGATGATGTTGCCGTTTTCGTCGCGTGGGACACCAGGGGCGTCTTTCTGCAGCTTCACGGGGTGGTGGAGGATAGCACGGGCGCAGTCGAGCATCTCGTAGCGCATAAAGTACTCGTAGATGTACGTGTTCAACAGC
This sequence comes from Ceratocystiopsis sp. VPRI43766, assembly GCA_019925685.1. Lineage (NCBI taxonomy): Eukaryota > Fungi > Ascomycota > Sordariomycetes > Ophiostomatales > Ophiostomataceae > Ceratocystiopsis > Ceratocystiopsis sp. VPRI43766. The sequence continues at coordinate 92,365 of JADHKF010000009.1, read as the reverse complement.
GTGCGGTTGCTTAGGAGAGCCATGGGGTGATCTTGTTGCTGTTGAGGCTGCTGCTGGGGCTGTTGCTGTTGTTGTTGTTGCTGCTGCTGCTGCTGCTGCTGCTGTTGTTGCTGCTGTTGCTGCTGTTGCAACTGTGGCTGCGGCGGCATCGGTTGTTGCATCTGGGTCAGCGGCCTGCCCATGCCCTGGGGAGGAACACTGCCGTTGTTCATCATTCCCATTGGAATGCCACCGCCAGGACCCCCCATGCTACCCATCGGTGCCATACTCGTCGTCATGGTGTTGGTAAAGCGACAGAGTACTTATGTCGTGGTTGGTGGGTAGCGCGGAAATTGGGCGCGAAGGATGTTGTGGCACAGGCCGTTTGCTCGCGAAATAAGGTCGCGGAAGCTTGTATAGGTCGCTGTAGGACGTGAAGCTGCTTTGGTTTCGATGCAGGCTCGAAAGACGAGGGATCGAGGCGGGCTGTTTTTTTCGCGACAGACACGACAAAGGCAGAGCGCGACTCGCTGGCAGTAGTCGTGCAACGTGCCTCAGGAGGGGGAAACAAGCGCGGTTACCACGAGAGGCAAACGAACAGGATCACGCGCGTCTTTCCCCAAAAAAAGGGTCAAAGGGGAAGGGAAAACACCTTTGGTAAAGGGTTTGCAATATGTGGCAATTGGGAGAATAGCCAGTCAGTCACCACACACGGTGGCGGTCGGGGGATGGGTTGGCGCGCGCAGGGGCGAAAAATATGGGAGGGCGTGAAGACGACAGTCCGAAAGGTGATAACGGCCGAGACGAGCGAAAGCCGACGAGAAAAGGCCGATGCCGTTGACGAGGGCGACGACGAGCTGCTCAATGATTCGGGAGACGTCGCCGCTGCCTCGGTCTGGATGGGGGCTGCGCCCACAGCTGATTCAAAATGTCGATCGATTGTACATAAGAGCGTTCGGGCCCGCTGTCGATAGGGGGGGGGGCAAGAGGGCAGAATGGGAACGGAAGGGCGGAACACAGAGACCGATAGGGAGAAGAGAGATGCAGAGAGGGCGCAGAACGAGCGTCGAGAAAAAGAGGAGAACGGGATGATCCAAAAACACAGTCGCAAGACACGAAAAAGGGGGGGGTTTTGGCGGAAATCGAAAAAAGCAACGAGGAATTACGAGAAGAGGAAACAGCGACCGGGGGGTTGGGATGCCTATGGGTGGATGGGCCTAAGGGTCGTGCTTGCCGGCGGTGCTTGCTTGCTGTAAGGTTTCGCACGAAATGCGCTAGCTCGCAGGCGCGCGCAAATTGCAGACCGGGATTGGGTTGCAGCACGGCGTAGTTTGCATACTGTCGCCTGACATGCACGGCAAAATTCCCTTATCTGGTTAGGCGCCATGCAGAGATGCCTGGGGCACGGACTATAAGCGGGATTGTGCACCCTTAGACCAAGGAGGGCGCGAATGAGTTTCTTTCCAGTTCCTTCGTCCTCTTGTTTTTCCTGTTGCCGTTCGGCATTCTTACAGGGCAGCCGTCTTTTTTTCATTTTGATTTTAGATGTCGATTCACAGGACTTGGTGGGCTCGGTTTCATTTGCTTTTTGGAGGGGTTCGCCACCCCAAAGTTGAAAATATGGATATGGTCGGCCGGAGGGACGAGGGGGCGATCCGTTACACACTTGCTCGTCAGAAACATGCGACAGTGCCCATGTTTCTCACAAAGTGCCCATGTTTTCGGGTTGCAACTCGAGGGTAGCAGCCGTCTAGAATCCTTGGTAGCGTACCCGTAGAGGGGAAGAAAACGCAGTAGATGCCCAACGGTCAGAGACGATATCTTGTAGCAGTCCAATCACGAAAAGACGTACGATACAGCATCGCGACTTTGACCGGCTCGGCGCGGGGGAAAGCCAAGACGCCTAGACAGCAAACAGCCAAAAGGGGGGCGCCAAGAGAAAATACAAGAGGACAGGGCGGAGTATCTGGTTACATTTGCTTTTTTTTTTTTGTTTTCTTCTTGAGGCAGGTAGGTGTGTTGGACAGTGATTGTCTACGCGTAAAGAGGTGTCACCTGGGTGTCCATGAAGAGCCAGAAGGGGCGAAAGAAGCGAGCAAGAGCATCCTTCCGTGCTGTGCGTCTGATCTGGTGGTGTCGGGTCGCGTTCAGCCCGTCATGTTGCCTCGCACATCCTCATGCGGTAGGATCTGCGGGTGCTGCCGCCGAGGGGAGGCTTTTTTTTAGATTTCATAAAAAGAAGCAGTTGTAAAAGCTATGTCGTTCGATGATGGTGCTGAACAACGAGACCTACATATACCACTCGAGGAAAATGCCCTTGCCACGTAACAACGTGATGTGCACATAAGCTGATTGTCTACGCCGTCCCGTGGCCAATGGTCCGACGGCAGATCCCGGCAACCGGCTAGCCGGCTCGCAAAAAAAAAAGGGAAGCACGGCCAGCATGCCAAAAGTAGCCATTCTCCTCGGTGCGGCCAGGCCGAGTCCTGTCGTCCCACCCGTCCTACTCGTCCTCCGGCGGCATCTCGTCGTCAATGTACCGGATCAGCGAGATGCGCATCTCGGTTGTGTCGTTGCCGCGCAGCACATCGCTGATAAAGTGGGCGTCCACCTGGACCTGGACCATCTCGAGCGCGCCGCGCAGCACGCCGCACAGAATGTTGGAGTACCACAGCTCGTCCTGGGCGCGGCCGTCGTCGGGCAGCTCGACAAAGTCGGCCAGGGGGTTCTCGTCGAAGACGAGCGAGAACTGCTTGCCGTCGCTGGTCCAGTTGGTGATGGTCGGGCTGGTGTTGAGGAAGATCTTGAAGCCGACCTGGGCGATGAATGAGACGGGTTAGAAGAGACCAAAGACAGTGTGCAACAAACGGGAGACTGCCCACCTTGGAGATCATGTCGGCCGTCTCGCGGAAGTTGTTGCAGCGCTTCATGGACACCGACTTGGCGAGATAGTCCTCTATTAAGCGCAGGCCGATGTTGTAGCCCATCTTGTCGAGCTGCCGGTTCACCTCCTCGTAGTCGTTGTCGTAGTCCTTGCAGAGCTGTGCGACGATTGTGCCGTACGTCAGCGTCACGAGCTCGGCATTGACCTTGTCTATCCGTGTCCTGTCCGGTTAGTTGTGTGCCTGCCGCGGAAAGGGCTTCGGTCTCGTCGGCTGCCTTACTTCCAAATCCTAGACAAAGTTAGCCAAAGCCACAAGACACAACGCCATTTCTCAGGACATTGCCAAACTCACTCCTCGCCCATGCGGGCCGCTTTGGCTGCAGACATCCCGTTCCTGGATGCAGCGGGCCGCCCCCCCAGCTAGGACGCCGTCGTGGCGACTGTGCGGACTGTTCTAGATGCGCTTGTTCCCGGCAAATGCGCGGGTCGTCGGGGTCGTTGTCGGGATGGTCGTCGCCGTGGTCGTCGCCGTGGTCGCGGTGGGGGTCGTCGGTCCTGAACCAGAGCTGCTCTGTCCGCAAGGGGTGAAAGCCCGCCCCGAGCGATAAGTTGTGCCCCACTTTTCAGGGCCGATAAGCCAACCGCGCCAGCTTTCCGCGACACGAAATTTGATTTCTGTCCAAGCTGCAACCAAAGAAAACAAGGGAGACGCCCATCCACGACGACATAGCTCTGCGATTCCAGACCGTCGGCATACATCTCTGCACTTTCTATCTGGTCATCTGTTCTCTGGATTTTTCCGCCTCATACTATACCCCCCACACATCATGTCGGAGAAGAGACGAGCATCAGCAACCCAGCCTGGACACCAGCTGGTGAAGCGGCCAAACCTTGGTGATGGCAGCAGTCGGAGTAGTGGATCGGGAAGCACTGCGCTGGCGCAAGTGGTAGGTCTATGCGGGAAAAGTTGGTGCGGTTGGCGTACCAGGACGCGTACTGACGGATGCGCCGTATAGATTCCCCGGACGAGCGGCCTCCAGGCGCCGGTGATGCAGCTGACTGGCCATTCGGACGAGGTCTTTTGCGCAAAGTTTGACCCTGCAGGGCAGCTGATTGCGTCGGGGTCCATGGACCGGTCAATATGTAGGTGGTCTTGTTCAAGGTCCTGTTTCCTGCTTTCACCGCTAACGGACAGTGCTGTGGCGGACGTACGGCGACTGCGAAAACTACGGCGTGCTGACGGGCCACCGCAGCGCGGTGCTGGACCTGCAGTGGTCGCGCGACGGCGACGTGGTGTTCTCGGCGTCGGCGGACACGCACCTGGCGAGCTGGGACCTGACGTCGGGCCAGCGCATCCGGCGGTACGTCGGGCACGAGGAGGTCGTCAACGCGCTGGACCTGAGCAAGCGCGGCGAGGAGATCATCTACAGCGGCAGCGACGACGGGTCGCTGGGGATCTGGGACCCGCGGTCGAAGCACGCGGTCGACTACGTGCAGACGGCGTTCCCGGTGACGGCGGTGGCGATTGCCGAGGCCGGGCACGAGCTGTACGCGGGCGGCATCGACAACGACATCCAGGTGTGGGACGTGCGCAAGAAGAACAGCGTCGTGTACACGCTCGCGGGCCACCACGACACGGTGACGAGCCTGCGCGTGTCGCCCGACAGCCAGTCGCTGCTGTCCTTCTCGATGGACGCGACGGCGCGCACGTGGGACATCCGGCCGTTTGCGCCGACGGACCGGCACATCCGCACGTTTGACGGCGCGCAGGCCGGGCTCGACCGCAACCTGGTGCACGCCAGCTGGGATGCGGACAGCAAGCGGATTGCCGCCGGCTCGGGCGACGGCACCGTGGTCGTGTGGTCCAGCGACAACGGCCGCCTGCTGTACCGGCTGCCGGGCCACAAGGGCACGGTCAACGCGGCCGAGTTCTCGCCGTCGGGCGAGCCGATCCGTATGTATTGTTTTGCGCTGTTTGTTCAAGATCGTCCTGCTAACTGTACCAGTTCTCTCTGCTTCGTCTGACCGGACGCTCATGCTCGGCGAGCTGAAATAGACAACCGGCCACAACGCATGCAAACTGCGTTTCCGTCTTTCTGCAAAAGATCCGCGCCGCGCAACAGGCCGGCTAAACGCAGCCGATAGACAGCTCCGCAAAGGTTCGTCCGACGGTCCTCTGGCCCAACTCCCCGGTCTCCTATGGAATAGGCTATTCGTTGGGAGGGGCCGTCGTGCGACAGAACCGATGCGCTCTCGGACACGCCTACACTGTCTGGTTTCAACGGGGCTCTCAGGGGCCAGCGACAGGCTTCGTATAATCGCCCCAAAGCGCCCTACAGGGAGGAAGAGCCACCGGGTATTATGGGCATACACCAGGTAGCACGACAGAGGATGTCGTGACAGCAGGTATCCTTCGCGGAGGGCACTGTTGGATCAAGGAAGAGCGAGAGCGGTACTTCTGGGTAGCATTTATCACGAGATGTTGCTTTGCTCCTCGGTTTTGTTGTTTTTTTTACGATTTCTATGACGTCGCACTGCTACAGCGAGTCATCGCACCAACCCTGCAGCGCATCTTGCTCGCTCACAGGCAGAGAGCGTATCAGGCGCCAGGGGGGCGCTGGGCGCTGTAGCAGGCCCGTGGCCCGTAAGATGCAAGCGCGGACCACCCCAAACGGCCCCCTGGGGGCTGTGCCTGGGGCCCTGGACGACGGCATCCGAAACGCGGGTGCGGGCCCGGCAGAGCCCCCTGCGTCAGCGCCTCCAGGCACTGGCCGGCCCCTGGCCAGTGGTTCTGTGCGACACCTCGTCTCCGGGTTTCAGGGCTGCGTGTCAGAAGTGCAAGCAGGATATCGCGAACTGCGATGGTGAGAGAAAAAGCGTGGGGGGAAAAATGAAGAAAATGAAAATATAGAGAAAGTGAGAGAGTGAGAGAGAGACAACGAAGAAGGGAGAAGAAAGCAGGGAGACGCTGTGAGGAGATTCGCAATATGAACGAGAGCACGCAGAATGCAACACCCCTCCTCCACGGTTTCATCCCCCTCTGCCCGTGGAATGCCACCTCCAGACGCAGATTACCACTCCCCTCGCGGCGATGCCCCCCCCCCTCCGTAAGATACTCCGTACTTTGTACGCCATCAGCCCCCTTTCGGTGGACAGCCGTGTTTCTGCTGCCACCGGACAGGGCTGCCACGATACGACACACGGGCATGTGCGTCTCCTTCTCGCTTTTTTTCTTTCTTTCTTTTCTTTCTTTATTTCCGTTCGCTTTCTTTTTTTCCTTCTACTTTGTTCTTGTCTGCTGCGTGTTTGTCCTCTTCTTTTCTCGTCTCCCTGCGAAAGTCTGCATCCCTCGCACTTATAATCTCCAGCATCATATTTCCCTCCTCCCTTTCGTTCCTCTGCAAATTGGCCATATTCCCCCCTTTGGAGCGTCATTTTACGGTTCCTATATCTGTCTGCCGTCGCCCATTTCTGCTTTTCTTTTGATCGGAGAAGCATCTCTTACTCTCGTTCGCAACGGCCGTCGTGGGACGTTCTTTGAAACCTCTTCTCAGACAAAAACGGGCAATTCCACATTCGCAGTGAGACAGTCTGCACCACAGTTCTTTTGACAAGGGAACGACAAGATCGCAAACACTCTTCAGGGAGACTTTATCGGGGAAAAAAAAAAGCAAAGACAACAGAAAAGGGTCATGAGCCACCGCTTATAGCCCGAACCCTCTCTTCTCTCTCTCGTTCGCACACGAGCATCACAGCCATGTCCGTCTTCCGCACAGTCCGCCAGGCCATCACACGGCGACAGGCCAATGGGGCAGCCGACGTCGAGAGCCAGCAGACACAGCCGCAGGAACCGACAATAGCACAGGGCGCTGCGCCAGCACTGCCGTTCTTGCCGCTGCCCTTTTTTGCTTCCCGCCCGGATGCAGAGAGCGGCCCCCGGCCGGCGAGCAGCCACTACAGCAGCCACCAGGGCAACGACAGCAGCAGCAGCAGCAGCATGGCGCAGGCGGTGATCTCGCCCAAGACACCGCAGTTCCCTGCGTCCGAGGGGTTCACTGCACAGACGGTCACAGGACCCGCGCCGGTGGCTGCGCCGCCGGCGGCCGTCCTGAGCGACGACGCCGACAGCCACCCGGGCCGGCGGCGACACCACCGGTGGTTCCGCGGCGCGGACCCGGCCGAGGTGCACCTGGCCGACCTGGCCGACGCAGGACGGCGGCGGCGGCAGCGGCGGCGGCAGCAGCGGCACGTCAGCAGCAGCAGCAGCAATCAGCCTGAAGGAGAGAGTACAGCGGCGCTGCCACCTGCGGCACCCTCAGCAGACGCAGACGCTGCGACACCCACCCCATCCAGCAAACGCTTCCTCTTCTGCTTCCCGCCCGTGCGCTCGCGCCGCATGCGCGCGCACATCCTGCGCTGCGCCGTGTCCGGGCTCTTTGTCGTGCTGCTGCTGGCCGTGTACGCGGGCCTGAGCGTGACGCACAACGTCAGCACCAGCGAGTTCTCCGTGCTGCTGGTGCTGGTGCTCGTGGCCGCCGCCGTCGTCTTCGTGCACAGCCTCGTGCGCGTCGGCCTGTACCTGGCGCACCCGCCGACGGCCGCCGAGGAGGCCGCCGCCGAGGCGCGGTACCAGCTGCGGCGGCACGGCGGCGGCAGCGGCAGCGGCGGCAGCGGGCGCGCCATGGCCGACGGGCCGGCCGCGCTCGGCTTCGGCGCGCACTACGGCGCCGGCGGGTACGCGCTGCCGCGGCAGCCGATCCGCGTGGTGCTGGCGCGCGACGAGGAGGTGGCGGGCGCCGCCAGCGAGGCGGCCAAGCAGCAGCCGCCGGCCTACGGGCTGTGGCGCGAGAGTGTGGTATGTTCTTTCTGTCTTCGTTTCTCTCTTTGGCATATTCTGACCTCCAGCGCGTCGACCCCAACCGCCTCTACTGGCAGCGCAACGATGCGCCCGAGGCCCTTGGCGCCATCCAGGAGGACGCCGCCGCCGAGCACGGCCGCCACTGCAGCACCAACAACACCAGCAGCAACGACGGTGGCGACACCGAGAGCCTCGCCGGGCGCCGCAGTTTGCGGCCGCCGTCCTACGCCTCCGACGACGGCGTCCGCTACGTGGTCGAGGCCCAGCCGCGGTCCATTGCGCCGACCACGGACGTGCCGCTGCCGCCACACCCGTCCGAGAGACGGCCCACCGGCGGGCCAGCGCCGTGGTGAGGCGAGTGGCGATGGGTTTATTTGCCTGTTTTGCCTTGTGTTCTGTCTTTCATCTTTCACGGCGTTGGGAAATCATCTGCTCTTTTTTTATCGGCGTTCAGACTTCAGGGGGGGGGGCAGCGGGTAGCAGGCAGCGGGAGCGATGGCAGGACCAAGCATGCTTTGTTAGGAGTAACATGGGATCGTATCGTATTACAATGCGCCCGGCGTTTCTTTCTTGGAACGAGCTTCGTGAGCACCGTGTTCTAGCCTGGGTCCTGCAGGCACCAATCCACCACATCACGCGCTACAACCGTAAATCCAGGCGGGGGAACAATGGGAAGACGCGAAGAAACACGCGCTGTACCTGCCTCCCGCGCGCAGCCAGCGCGACAAGCCAGGTACTGCGCTTGTATCTTATCTTACATATGCGCTACCCTCTTTGGGACTTTTAGCTCTACGCAATTTTTCGGTGCTTTCTGTTGGTCGCGACCGCCACCAGCGCCCCAAGCCCTTCTCCACATTCGCCTGCTCCTTGCCTCCTTCCAATTTTTTTGGCCTTTTTTTACTTTTTTTTTTTATTTTTTATTTTTCCCGTTGACTTCATATCCCCTCTTTTTTCTCTCTTCCTTTCCCTCTTCCTCTCTCCTCTTCCTCCCCTCTCGAACTCGGTTTCATCATTCTCGACCACAGTCCATTCGGATCCCCACATTCTCAAAACTCCTTGTTGTTGTCGGTGTTGCTGTCGGAAGACGTTGTCGGAGCCGGAAGTCGATTTTTTTTTTTGGAAGGATTCTTTTTCGTTCAGGTGAGTTTTTTGTGGCGATCGCAGCCTCTTTTTGTGCCTTTTCCGCGTCTCTTGGCGACTCGTCGGCCGACTCGGCTGTTCGGTGTGCGTCTCGGTGTGCGCATCCCGTCCCGTCTCTGGTCTCTTGCACACCTCCCTCCCGGTCGACAGTCTGTCACTTTGCGCTGCCTGACCGGCTATCCTACCCATCCGTCTTCCTTCGTTCCCCTCTTCCCTTTTCCCCTCTGCCTCTCCTCTCTCCCTCTCGTCGCCTTGGCCTCTCGTTCGCGCCGACGCTCTTCTTCCCGCGACGCTTCTGCGACATGCGTTGCACACGGTGCTGCATCGCATCGTCTGTCTCGCCTCGCGCGCGCACAAAAGCACTGTCACGTGCACGGCGCTGATAACGCGCCCCGGCATCGCGGAACCTCTCCGCCACTCGAAGACGAGGGAAGCTCCCGCGCGCCCGCGCATCTCGACTAAGCAACAACCCGCTTGTGCTCGCATGCATGCATGCGCGCTCTCCGCATGACCGTCACTGCAACCCACCCTTCGCCTCGGTGGCCTGAGCAGCCTTGGGTCTCTTTCGGGTCTCCTTTCGCTTTTCCGACCCCATGCTATCTATCCTGTCTCCGACTCAGCGCTACGGCCAACGGTTTGCGGCACAGAATACAGACAAGAGAAGGGGCGAGAAAAAGACAAAGGCGCATGCTCGTCACACGGAACTCCATGCAAGCTGCAGGCTTTCAGGCCGTATCCAGCTCGACAGAGTTCTGTGCAACAGCGACAGCGGCCAGCCATCGAGCTCCAACTGTCGCTTGATTACCCGCCTTGGTGTTGCCATATGATAGCACACCAACTCCAGTGTGGTCATGCTTGGTCAAAAACATTATCCGCACAAAAAGCCCAACACTCTACAATGGCATTGCTATTCTTCCCATTCACATTCTCGCCTTCCACCACAATCCACCCCCTCCAGACAAGAGACCAGACGACGCGGGCCACATAATACGCAGGACATGTTATCTTTCTCTCCATGGTATCAGCACTGACAGCATCCTAGACAACCACAGTCATCATGTCGTCTCTCTCTCGTCGCGCATGCTACAAGTGTGGCAACGTTGGCCACTACGCCGAGGTCTGCTCGTCTGCTGAGCGCCTTTGCTACAACTGTACGTTCTCCCTCAATGCTGGAGTTGCTTTTCCCGTGCGCCGACTGACCTCTTTCCAGGCAAGCAGGCTGGCCACGAGTCCAACGCGTGCCCCCTGCCGCGCACGACCGATGCCAAGCAGTGCTACCACTGCCAGGGCCTCGGCCACGTCCAGGCTGACTGCCCGACCCTCCGCCTGACCGGCGCTGCGTCGGGTGCCCGCTGCTACAACTGCGGCCAGCCGGGCCACTTGGCTGTATGTTGATTCCGAAGGCAATATGCGCCCCCCCCCTCCGGAACGACCAGCGTGCTAATCTCTCAGCGTGCCTGCCCTGCTGCTGCTGGCGGTGCCGTCCCTATGGGCCGCGGCATGCCCATGGTCCCCCGCGGCGGCTACGGCGGCTACGGCCGCGGTGGCTTTGTCTCCGGCGGCCCGCGCCCGGCTACGTGCTACAAGTGCGGCGGCCCGAACCACTTTGCCCGTGATTGCCAGGCGCAGGCCATGAAGTGCTACGCCTGCGGCAAGCTCGGCCACATCTCGCGCGACTGCACGGCCCCCAACGGCGGCCCGCTGAACACGGCTGGCAAGACCTGCTATCAGTGCGGCGAGGCCGGCCACATCTCGCGCGACTGCCCGCAGAAGAACAACAACGGCGAGGCGCACTCGGAGATCCCTGCCGCTGCGGATGCTGCCAGCGTGGCTGCGCCTGCTGTGGCGCCTGCTCCCATCACGCCGGCTGCCTAGGGGGGAAGCGTAGCTGTTACCACCGACGCAATACCAAGGCTCTCGGACGACCAAAGTCGCATCTGGCAGAACAAACCTTGGGTCGTTGAGTGGGTTTACCGTGAAGGCTATTGACTGCTCCTCCTTGTCCATTTCACAACCTTCTTTTTTTCCTTGCCTTTAACGTCTGTCGTTTCTTGTTTTTTTCCCTTCCTTTTTCCTGCTTCTACCCGTTTTCTTATTATTCCAATCCTCTCGCCGTTATCTGTTTTTCCCACGGGGCTTTTTCTTTATTGTATTCTTTCTTTCTGGCTTTTTATTTTTTGTTTTGGAATATTTCTTTTGCTTTTGCTTGTGTCCCTTGTTACCCGTTTGGTATGGGCTCAATTGTCACGACTCTGCGATGGATCGGCGTCAATGGTTTCCTTTATCTCTTTTTACAAGACTTTTGCTTTCTGGTTCTCGATGGAAACAAAAAGAGGGAGAAACAGAAAAGAGGGAAAGGGCTCGGTTTGATTCTTCGTGGGGGTGGTTCGTTGGGGGGCAGTTGGACGGAAGGAAAAAGAACAAGGCCGGAGACGGCCTTCCCTCTGCCAGACGGGGTTGGGCGTTGTTTTGTGTTGTTGTTGTCCTATGGCGGCGTGCCGTGATGGTGTTGTACGCGCTCTTTTCCTGGGCTGTGCCTTTGGTATGGCTGTGGAGAAGAGTTTACAGAAGAGGATGATAGGAAGAATGGAAGAAGCAGAAGAAAGAAGAAGAAAAGCACGGATTTGTCCCTTTTTCAAGAAGCCGTTTTTTTTTATTTTTCCCGCGAGGGAGAAAAGAGTGTTTGGCGCCGAGTGGAACAATATACCCCGAACAAGAATTGGAAGACGAAGAAAACAAAAAAAAAGCGAGTGTGTGTATCGTAGCGAGTGTATCGTGAATCATAACCGCATCAGCAGATCTAATGAGACGAATATGCGGACAGATGCAGAAGACAATGGAAACGAGGGGATGTAGCAAGAATAGCAACTAACAAAAGGGGGAAAGGCACAGAAACACGGAAGAACGGAAAAAAGATAGACAAAAAAAGATGGAAACGAAAAAAAAAAGAAAAAAAGAAACCCCCAGAGAAAATGAAAAAATTACTGTGCATACTATCCCTCAGCTCGAGTACGCAGCAATGTACAGCACTTCCATCATGTTGCTGTAGCCGTCTGCGGTCTCGCTGGTCGGATTGCCCCTGGACGTGTGTTAGCATGTGAAGGATGAAAGAGGGGTAAGACATATGATAGAACAAAAGAAAGAAAAAAAAAAAAAAGATACTCACGGAAAAGTGCCGCCGACGGCGACGTCAAAGATGGCGTAAAAGGGACTGTGCGCCAGGGTGCTCCAGGCGGCCTCGTCGCCGAGCGTGGCGCCGGCCAGCGAAAAGTACGTCTGGCCGTCGAGGGCCCAGGCGACGGTCTGGGCCTGCCAGTCGCTGCTGGTCAGGTCCCAGGCCAGGCTCCAGACGTGGTAGGCGGTGCCGGCGTCGGCGACGGCGACGGCGGCGCGGCGGCCGACGGGCTCGTCGCAGACGTCGGCGCAGTGCGCCGTGCTGTAGCCGGTCGGCTGGCCGTTGACCTGCTCGAGGATGTCGAGCTCGCCGCACAGCGGCCACTCGGTGCCGTGGCGCATGGCGTCGCCCAGCAGGAAAAAGGCCGGCCACAGGCCCTGCTGCTGCGCCGCCGTCGCGTTGCCGAGCCCGTCGCCCAGCCGCAGCGCGCCCTCGACGCGCGTCACCCGGCCCGCCGCCGGCGTCACCGTCGCCACGCTCTCGACGCGCCCAGACGTCCAGCCGCCGCCGCCCTCGGCCGCCGCGTCGCGCCACGGCACCAGCTGCAGCGTGCCGCCGCCGCTCAGCTGCACGTTGCGCGGCGACGCCGTGTACGTCTCGAGCTCGTCGTTGATGCCGGGCGCCACCGTGATGATGTTCCAGCTGGCCGGGTCCGGCGCGCTGCCGGCCGCGCCGTCAAACGAGTCGTACCACAGCACGTTGTAGCCATCGTAGGCCGGCGGCAGAATGGCCGCGGCCGGGCGCGGGACCACCGCCGCGACAAGAAGGAGAGCAACCGCCGCAAGCGGACGGGGACCAAGAGCAAAGGGCATAGTGGGAGGGGGGGGGGGGGGGGGGGTGGTGATGGAAGGAATGCAAGCAGACGAGGTGCAAGGACGAAGGAAGGACTGGAAACAACAGAACAAGAAAGGGAAGGACAGACAAACACACACACAAAAGCAACCAAAGGAAGGGCTGGAGATGCACAGAAAAGTAGAGAAAGAAAAGAAGATGGATTGTTTTTTTACGAAGGGCCGGGCATGAAGCGGTTTATGTACAGAGGAGCGGCCTCGGGAGGCCCATTCGCCAGGGCACGCCATGGACAACGGATGCAGCCCCAGACAGGGCCCAATAGACCCAAAAAGACAAAAAGACAAAAAAGAAAAAAAGAGAGACAGGGATAAGAGCGTAAGAGCGACGTGGCCGGATCAGTCGTGCACACACAAGGGACAATGCATGGGCTCCACGGCCGAAGAAAGAAAAATGGGTGGTGTAAGCCGCCAGCGACGGCCTCGCGCCATCCGTTCGACCAAAGGGGGCAAAAAAAAGAACCAAAGGAGCCAAAGGAAGAGAACAGCACACAGGCCACGGCGCAGCGGCGAATCAGACAGCCCGCCGGGGGACGCTTGGCCTACCTGCGAGGAAGTCCGCGAGGTGGGAGGGAGGGGGAGGGGGCAGCCCAACCGACGGCGGGCGGAAGGGCTGACAGGGGGAGCGATATCATGGACAAAGAACGGCCCCAGGGGAGATACAGATAAAAGGTTGCGGCTAGGGCGACGGAGGGGTGGAAAAACACTAGATGAGGGGTGCCAAGCAGACAATGGACAGGCAAAGGGCCTTTCTCGACGCCAGGGGGACCAAGGGTGCGCGGGAGGGAGGGGAGGGGCGTCCTGCAAAGAGCTTTTTTTTTTTTGGTTGTTGTTGTTGTTCCTTTGATTCTTTTGATTGTTTTCCGTTTCTGTCGACGTTGCTTTTTATTTTTAGGTGTTCCTGTGCTGCTCCTTTGTTTTATTTGAATATTGATTTTATCTCGTTTTTTTTTTTTGTCTTTGTCTGCCACCCGTTCGAGGCCACGTTGGCGATACCGTCGATCTATATTAGCTGTTGGAGCTTGCTGCGTCCGTCGGGTTTCTTTGTCTTTGATTTAGCACGTCCGCACATCGGCCGTGGGCGCTCTAGGCCCTGGCGCTACTGTCGCCGCCAAAGTCCTGCGAGAAGATGCGCTGCCACACGTCGAACCACTTCTGGTGCTGGGCCGTGGCCAGTTTGCCCGGAGCCTTGAACGACCGCGAGAGCATCTCCCGCAGACGTGTCCGCAACACCTTGATGACCAACATCGTCTTCCAGTCGGGTGCCATAAACCGAGCACGGTTGCCGTCGAGCACCAGCACGCCAGCGTACATCTGGTCGGAGTTAGTGCCAGAAGCAGAAGAATAGACAAAAAAGAGAAAAAAAAAACTCACATCACATCGCACATCGCCGCACAGCAGCGCAATCGGAAACGCCTCCACCGCCGTCGTTTCGTGTGCGTTGTACATCGACTTCATCTGCATGATGTTGTAGTACGACAGCCACCGCAGCTCGTCGTGCTTGCGGTTGACGCTCGACGGGTGCAGCCGGATCGTCTGGTTGTTGCTGATGTTGCGCAGACCCGTCCCGTCCCGCACCAGCAGCCGCGGGTAGAAGCTCCACGCTATCACCGACTGCGCCACCACGTCCACCTCGCTGTTGACATCCACCCGCTGCGGCAGCGCATAGAACGCCTGCCGCCGCCGTCCGCCCCGGCCCCCCGACGCAAACCGCTGCTGCTTCAGCCCCCGCCTCTCCTCCTCCGTCAGTGCCAGGAACCCCGAGTCCGCCAGCGACACCAGCAACTGGCCCTTGAGGTCCTCAATGTTGCTCAGCGTCTGGATGCTCAGAAAGTTCTTCTTGCAGAACTGGAACTCGCCCCCGCCCCCCGTCCCCGTCGCCGTCTGGCACACCCGCTTCCACGCCAGATACGCGTTGTAGATCGTCAGAAGGTCCGAGTCGCCCCGCCGGAACCCCAGACGCACCGTGTCCGCCTGCTGCCGCTGGTGGAACGGCGCCGAGAACGGCGACTTGGACGACAGAATCGCCGCCACCGTAATCGCCATGTCCAGGCACTTGAAGATCGTCCCCATCAGCACCAGCTTGCCCAAAAACACGTCCAGCGGCAGCCGCGCCAGCTGCAGCCCCAGCGGCGTCAGGTCCTCGCCCGACGTCAGCGCCCGCACGTCCACCAGCGCATCCACCGCCCGCCGGATGTTCTTGGCCGACGGCGGGTCGAGCGCCTGGCTTAGCGTGTCCTCGATCGCGCCAATCTTGCAGATCTTAACGCGGATCGCCAGATCCTGCAGCGACAGGCGCAGCATCTCCGGCGTCTGCTGGTCGCTCATCGTCTGGTCGTGCCGGTACTTGGTGAACAGGTGGAAGCACAGACCCTCCTGCACACGGCCGGCCCGGCCCCGCCGCTGCTTCGCGTTAGCCCGCGAGATGAACGTGTCGATCAGACGTGACAGCTGCCGCCGCTCGTCAAACCGCATCTCCCGGTGCTTTCCCGTGTCGATCACACACGTCACATCCGGAATCGTGATACCCGTCTCGGCAATGTTCGTTGCCAGCACAATCTTGCGCATGCCCGGCGGCGGGGGCAAGAAGGCCTCCTCTTGGTCTTCAGTCGCAATCGTCGAGTGCAGCGGAAACACCACCCAGTTCGTGTAGAAGGCCCTGTCGCTCAAGAGCATGTCGTTCAGCGTCCGGATCTCGGCAATGCCGGGCAAGAACACAAGGATGGCTTGGCTGTATCGGCTGTAGTTGGGGTCGTTGGCGACCACCGTAATCAACTCCACAATCAGATCGAACGGGATCTGGTACTCGTCCATCTGCGACAGCGTCGTTCGTGTTCGGTTGCTGTAGCCTTTGAGCGTCCGAAGCAGTTCCGGTTTGGACGACTTCTCAATCGACTCATCCACGAGATCGTCATCATCCAGGTCGACAATCTTCTCGGTGGTCCGTGGATCCTGCGAGTACCCCGTGAGCTCCACGGCGTCCTCGAGGTACTTGACCTGCACCGGGAATGTTCTTCCAGGCACATTCAACACCGGCGCACCGCCCAGGTACTTGGAGAACCGGTCCGCGTCCACTGTCGCAGACATCAGCACCACCTTGAGATCCCTTCGCCGCGTCAAAAGTTTCTTCAGCACAATCAAAAGAAAGTCGCTTTCGATGGACCGCTCGTGCACTTCGTCCAAGACCAGGTGGGTGATATCGCGCAGATCATTTGACGATTCGAGCATGCGCATCACAATGCCCGTCGTGGCAAAGACCAGTCTCGTCTCCTTCGACGTGTTGGCCTCCAAACGGATCGAAAAGCCAACCAGGGACCGCGGCGTGCCCAAGTCGTTCCGTCCTTCGCCCAGCTCTTCGCTGACACGGCGTGCCAGAGAGATGGCCGAGATTCGGCGAGGCTCCGTGCAGTAAATCTTGCATGGCCGTCCCTGCGCCAGCTCATTCTCGAGCAAGAACGCTGGGACCTGCGTACTCTTTCCGCACCCAGTTTCACCGCAGACGATCACCACCTGCTCCCTCTCGACAGTTTCGAGAACAGTCTGGCGGAAAGCCCACATCGGCAGCTGCATCCGCGACTGTAACATGGCCTGGTATCTGGGTGTGCTGCTCTTTTCGTGCCAGATGCGCTGGTAGTATTCCGGCCCGCGGCCAGAGCGGTCGCTCCGCTCCAAACCAGACTCCTCGCTAGAGTCGACTGTGGGTTTGGCGGCAGCGCGGCCACGGAAAGCCCCAGCAAGAACAACGCCGTCCTCCATCTCCTGGTCCCGCCTCTGCCTAACCATAGCGCGGAGCTCTTTGATGGCGGTGCGATCCACGGCATCCGCCTGGTTCTTCTTGGTTTCCGCAAGCTCGGCCCAGAAATCGCGCCACACGGCCGGAAGACGCAATGCCACCTTTTCCTCTTTCGCCGCAGCCCCAAAGACGAAAAACAGCGCTGCTGTAGCAATGAAGGCCTCCGACTGTCTCGAGTCTGGCGTGGCAACGCCAGACATCTTGAACACAAAACGGTAGGGCTGCAAGGAAATGTCAATGTTCGCAACGGCCGGCAGCTGGGGGACCTCTTGTGGCTTCGTCCAGGCGATGACGACCATATGTTGATGTGCAAACGATGAATCGGAAACTGCGTGGTACATGATGCGTACACGAGGATTTCTGTGGGCGTGTTAGTTGTTGCACTTCTACAGTTTGAACACCCTGCGCTTCACATACCTCGACCGGCAGGCCTCTTCGAGCACTCGAACAGGGCTCATGCCTGACCACGTCCCGAAATCGCGAATTATGAGTTTGACTCCATCCGCGTTGTTCACGACTGTGTTCGTTTTTCCTGTTTCTGGGTCGACTTCGCTTACAGGCAGGCTGGCAAAAAGGTCTGCGAGCCCTTCGTCGTCGCTACCGTTATCTGCCAAAACCTCTGCCGCAATACGCTCGGCTTCCGCGTTGACATCGTCGTCGGATTCGCTCTCGGATTCGCTTTCTGACGACGAAGATTCGGTATCTTCTTTTTCCTCCAAGGCTTTAAGCCGCGCCTCCTCGATTGCTTTCTTCGAGGCTTCGGAAAACTCCCGTTCCAGGATGATCTTCTTGGACCGCCACTGCATTTCAGCAAGCTGCTTGTCAAAGAGGATGTCGTTTTCGATGTGTTCAAGCTTTCCGAGAAGTTTTGCAACCTCCGTTCTCTCTTCCTCCGTTTCGGGAGGCACTGGCACCGCCGGCACCGGTGCTTGCGTGCCGTTGGGGTTCCTTTTGCCGGCCGGGGACTCTTGCCTCGGTCTTTGAAGGGCAAACAACCTCGTTTTCGCATCAATATATTGCGGCACAAGATCCTCGGGTTCAATATCGCTGTCGTAGGTGATGACCGACTGCTTCGAAGTTGCAGCAGGATTCGGTTTCGGTTTCCTTTTCCGCCTTGGCTTTGACTTTGGCTTGGGTTTTAGGACCTCGAGCTCGAGATGGCTCAGTTTGTTCGTCCCCGATGGAACAGGGCTGTCTCCGGATGAATCTGGGCAATGTTAGTTATCTCAGGCCGCCAGAGAGAAGCCCTCTATGCAAACGTACCATTTTGCTGTGCCTTCCCACCCGGTTTGCTGTAGTCAGGTAGCTCCTCTTGCGAGCTTTCTCGGGCAAGCCACTCCAAAGCTTCCTCCAATCCCCATATAGAGTCTTTGATAGGCGATCCAACCTGAGGGGAGATATCCAAAATGTACTTGACAACCGCCTGCACCTTGCTTGGTGGAAAGCAAGCGAGCTCCAGGGTCTGTTGGAGAGTCCAAAGCTTGACGGTCAAATCCTCCTCGGGAAGAAGTTTGCCACCCGAAGGTGTGTCGGGGCTGGTCCTGGATGCAGCAAATCGGCCCTCGGACTGGATCAATTCGAGAATGTCGTCCATCAGTTCCTGGGGCAGCCACTTGCGTGCATTGACAGACTCAGCCTGGCCACGCAGCAGTCGCCGGTCCGTCTCCAGCCGGGTCATTTGCCGCTGCGCATCGCGCCGGACCTTCTGTGCATATTTCTCCACAAGAAGCTGCAGTTCCGACTCTTCGAGCTGCCGTTCGAACTCCTCGGGGCTGAGATCGGCCTTGGCTTCTGGTTGCGCTCCGTTGGTGCTCTTTACCCCAACTGTCCCACTGGTTGCGGGCGTCGCTCCACCCTGCGAGGCTGCCGCCGCGGCGTTGCTGGAGGGCGTATCCTTGCCCTTGGCAGCGATAGCGGATGCTGGGGCGGCCGCTGCCGTGGCTGTGTCGCCGTTGTCAACAGGTTCAGCTCGTGGCTTCGAGGCAATCGATGTCGTCGCAAAGCCGCGGGCAGCATTGGCTGCGGGCTTCTTCTTCTTCTTGTTGCCCGCCATTCTATCCGGCCAGCGGTGGGGGTGTGTGTGTTAAAGCAATGCAACCGAATCGAAGAAGCAATCGGACAAGGACCAAAAGATGAACAAAGAGCAAAACGACGCAAGAACGCGAGAGCTGCACTGAAACGAGGCGACACGCGAGCTGGGGAAAAAATGGAAGGGACGCGTGCGGGCCCGGTGCGTTGTGCCTGCTCTAAAGGGAAACCTATCGCTGTTGGCTCGTGTTGGTTGGTGTTGGAGCAAGGCGGCCGAATGACTGTTTCCGGCGACCCCTCCCATTTTTTGACCAGCACAATTTTTGACCGCCTTGCGAGACCCCACCTTCTGAAAAACCCTATTAATGGGTTGCAGCTTCCCTGTCGAAAATCCCGGCAAAGCTCGAGGCCAAGTCGAGTTTGGGCGCATCCGCATCCGCAACCGAGACCAAAACGCAGCCGGAACGACGACAACGAGCACGACGACCTGCACGACGACCTGCACGACTTTCCGCACGGCCGTCCACACAGCTACAGGGCGACTGGACCAACCACACCGCCTCTGTTTACATTGCTGACCTCACCCGACGGACTGCTAGGCACCATGCCACAGTGTTCCCAACTGTGCCTGCGTCATGTCTGAAAACCCGTCCACGGCGGCAACCACCCCCGATGCCGGCGCCTCTGCGGCCCCGGAGCCGCTCACCACACGGCTGGCCCTTGCGACCTCGTCCACGGCGTCTCGCATCGCCCGCCTGAAAGCTATTGACGACCGCATTATCAACGGCTGTAAGTGTCTTGGCGAAGGGGGGGGGGGGGCGCTGGTGTCAGTCATACAGACGGTCCTGTGAGCTGCAAACTGTAGACGTGAGACTGACCTTTCTTGATTAGCTCTCGACGCTGCCGAAATTGCCAAGATCCTTCCGGTTCTTTTCTGGACGCACGCGTCCTACGAGGACCGCCCCTCGCGTCGCGCCGTGCAGCGTTGCCTCGTCTCGATCTGCGACAAGAAGAATGCAACCTTGCTGGCGCCACTGGTGGCCGCCATCCGCGCCGATGCCCTTACACTGAACACCTCTGCCGGGTCCGCTTTTGCGCTCGTCGAGTGGTGCACCCTGCTCATGCAACAGCTGGCAGGCACCGGCTTATGGGACCAGCTTGCCAAGGATGTCTACGTCAGCCAGGCTGCCGCCCTCGAGAAGTGCACCCGTCCACCTGCCCGCCACAGCCTGGGCCATTCGGCCCTGGTTGTGGCTCGTCGTGGTTTCCGCAGCCTCGTCGCTCTCGACAACGTGCGCGAGAAGGCCATCACCGAGGCGGTGCAGCTCCTTGCCGGCAAGGGCCCCCAGTCGTCTGCGCGGAATTCCGTTTTCCTGGGCGTCATTGCCGGTGTCTCTTCTCGGAATGCCAAGGCCAAGGTGATCTTTGAAGGCCTCAAGCCTCAGTTCTTTGAATTTTACACCCGCGAGATCACTGGCTCAAAAACGCCGTTGACACCGAATGTGGCCGGTGGTCTTCGCGATCTCTTCTCCGACTTCACCACCCCCCAAGATCTCGAGACTGCGGTTGTGCCGGCCCTGAAAAAAGGCTTGCTGCGCGCTCCCGAGATCGTCCTCGACGACCTGATCACACCCTTGGTCAATGCCTTG
Source organism: Ceratocystiopsis sp. VPRI43766 (assembly GCA_019925685.1). Classification (NCBI taxonomy): domain Eukaryota; kingdom Fungi; phylum Ascomycota; class Sordariomycetes; order Ophiostomatales; family Ophiostomataceae; genus Ceratocystiopsis; species Ceratocystiopsis sp. VPRI43766. Next base: position 72,011 of record JADHKF010000009.1, on the reverse strand, counting down.
CCCAAGACCTACGACCTGTCTTCCATTCTGGAAAAGGATCTGGCGAAACCGCTGCTGTCGAATGTGAAGTCCAGCAAAGAGTCTGTCCGCAATGGTACGCTTGCTGCATTTCGTGCGTTGGCGTCCCGCTGTGGAGATCTTGCCACTGTCGCCAAGGCCGTTGATGAGACACTCGAATCGCTGCGTGCCTCCATGTCCACGCCCGAGCACCGCATTCTGCGTGCACAGATCTTGGAGGCGTTGCCCAAGTCCCAAGAGGCGGCTGGGAAGGTGGCCGCAGAGCTGGCAAAGATTGCCGCCAAAGAAGGCAACGAAGCGGCCCTGACAGCCGAGACTGTCACTCTCGCTCAGGCCATCAACATTGTTCTGAAGGCAGAAGCCGACGTGCCCCAACCAGCACTGGATGCGTACGTCAAGGGAATCAAGGACAAGAAACCGGCGTCGCGACGGATTTGGATCATGGCCGCGGGAGAGGTGCTTCATGGCTTCCACCAACCGGCCGACGCCCTTCCAAGCAATGTGCTTCGCTTTGCAGAGGCTGTACTGCCACCCCTGTTCGACGCATACAACGAAACTGTTTCGAATCCCACAGCTGCTCTGCAGAATGGCCTGGTTATTGGCGGCCTCGTCGCATGCAGCATCGCGCCGTCCGTGCTCAAGGACATTTCAAAAGTGCCGTCGCTGTCGGACCTGGCCAGCAAGTTCTCCATGCAAAAGCAGTGTCTTGTGCTTGAGCCGAAGCCGTCTTTTCTTTTGAGCCCGCGGATATACACCAAGCTTGTCTCGGACGAAGACATCCGGTGGCTCTACCGGGCCTTGTGCTCTGCTTTTGCTTCTCTGGATGAGGACGATTACGAGTCCGACACCAACGTGGCATGGGCAGAAGCATTCATCTACACCATCACGTCCGCCAACGCTGGCCCGTTCTTGCGCAAAGAAGCCGCAAAGGCACTCTCTGCGCTTTACTACCAGAGCCCCGGTCATGTGTCGGGGGCTGTCGCTGGGGGGTTGTGGCATTGGCTGGAGACACTTGATGCTGCTGACAAGGAAAGTGCTGCTATTTTGTCAAAGTCGCGGCGCGAACAGCTCCTCCCCCTGTTCACTTGCATTTGCCACAAGCCAAAAGAGTTCGAAAAAGCTACCGGCAAAGAACCCGATAGGGCCGTGATTGAGGACCAGATGAGTTCTTTGGTTGTCTTGGCGCGGTCTGTCTTGATTCCTTCCAGCAGTTGGATCGATCTTTGTCTTCGTGTTGAGGTCGATCCCGGCACTCTTGCGAAAAGCCACGAGAAGCAACTTCTCCAGGAGATCTCGCAACGGACACAGCTGGACCAGACATCCTCCGCCATCAAGACTGCTGCGTATGAAGCTGCTGCTGAGCTCGTTTTTGTCGCGCCAGAGACAATGGCGCCACGGGTTGTTGAGTTGATCAGACACGACCTGGCAGTCGACGAGCTCCGCACGATTGGCCCCGTTGAGGCTGCTATCTTCCGGACCCCCGAAGGCACCACATTCGTCGATGTCCTTGCAAAGAAGTCGGATAATCTGCCAAGCAAAAACAGCAAGGATTACGATGTGCTGAAGTGGGAAGAGGAACTCCGTGCCCAGCTTGCGGCAAAGAAGGGCCAGCAGAAGAAACTCACTCCGGAGGAGACAGCAAAGGTCAATGCACAGCTGAAGAAAGAAGCTGCCATTCGCGAGAAAGTCCGTGTGCTTGAGGCCCGTCTGTTCCGTGGTATTGGCGTTGTCCGCAGCCTTGCCACCGGGCCGCCGACAGATGCGACGCAGTGGATGGGCCCGGCTGTTCAGGCTCTTCTGGACGCCATCGAAGCTGGCGCTTGCCTCATCACTGGCGATGCCGCCCTCATGGCTTTTGTCGCCTGTTCTGATCGGATATCGCATCGCCTGGGAGCATTGCGGCAGTTCATCGGCATTGCTATCCTGCGGGCGCACAACGTATCCTCCATCCCCGACGACTTCCAGAACGAGCCGCTTCCGGACCTCATAACTCGTGTGCTGTACCGCCTGCGGTTTGCAAGCGAGCAGCGGCCTTTTGATACCGTGACCCTTATCTATGTGGTGCCTCTTCTGCTGTTGGTTCTGAAAGAAGGCGGTTTCTCGCCCTCTGCCGAGGACCGCGATGCTCAATTGGTTCTGGCTGTCGAGGTTCTTGCTTTCCATACCGATGTCTGTGCCGACGAAGCCGTTCCCCGGGCGGACATCCTCTCAGTCCTCATCTCCTCCATGCAGCAGTACCGCCAGCACTACAAGATCATCAAGGACTGCTTCACCGACATGGTTCGCTGCATCGCACCCAACATCAGCAAAGAGGAGATCGACGTCTTGGCCCAGGGTGCCATTGTCCCGCAGGGCACCGTGCGCTCGACTGTACTGCAGTCTATCAGTGCCGAAGTCGACATGAGCGACTTGCCAACCTCGGAAGAGGTGTGGCTTGCTTGCCACGACGACATTGAGGAGAATGCCGAAGTTTCGCGTGAGATCTGGGAAGAGAGCGAGTTCAAGGTGACCAACGACTTGCCTGTGAAAACCATCCCCTACCTCGAGAGCAAGGATGCGCAGCTTCGCCATGCTGCTGCTCGTGCTCTGGCGGAGGCAGTCAAGAGCCTTGGTTCCAGCGAGATTTTCGATAGCGTCACAGAGCAGCTCCGGTCGACTTACGTCGAACTGGCCAAGCCTCGTGTTCCTCAGCTCGACGAATACGGCATGACCAAAAAGATGGATCTGTCTGATCCCTGGGAAGCGCGGCACGGTATTGCTGCAGCGTTCAAGGAGATGGCCCCAGACCTGGACAAAGACAAGGTCGAACCTTTCTTGCACTTCCTCATCGAGCAAGGTCCGTTGGGTGACCAGAACAGCACTGTCCGGCAGGAAATGCTTGATGCAGCAATCAAGGCCATCGAGGTGCATGGCAAGCCGATTGTTGCGAAGCTCATGACGACGTTCGAGACAGCGCTTGCTGCTCCGGACCAGAACTCAGAGGCAGCCGACCGCGTCAACGAAGCAGTCATCATCATGTACGGCGCTCTCGCGCGGCATCTGAAGCCGGGCGATGCGAAGATTCCCGTCGTCATTGAGCGGCTGCTGGCTACTCTGAGCACGCCGTCCGAGACGGTCCAGTACGCAATCGCCGAATGCCTGCCGCCACTGGTTCGCACGTGCGGCGACAAATCATCCAAGTACTTTGACCAGCTCATGGAGGAGTTGATGACCTCCAAGAAGTATGCCACGCAGAGGGGTGCGGCGTACGGCTTGGCCGGTCTGGTGCTTGGACGTGGCATCTACGTTCTCCGGGAGTACCGCATCCTCCAGTCGCTGAAGGGCGCCGTCGAGAACAAGAAGGAGGCGAACCAAAGAGAGTCGGCCCTGCTTGCCTACGAGCTTCTGTCTACTGTTCTCGGCCGGCTCTTTGAGCCCTACGTCATCCAGATTGTGCCGCAGCTCCTGGCCGGTTTCGGCGACAGCAACCCGAACGTGCGTGATGCCTCACTCGCTGCTGCGAAGGCTTGCTTTGCCCGTCTCAGTTCGTATGGTGTCAAGAAGATCCTGCCCGTGCTTCTGGAGGGTCTTGACGACCCCCAGTGGCGAAGCAAGAAGGGCGCCTGCGATCTCCTTGGTGCCATGGCCTACCTTGACCCACAACAGCTTGCGCAGAGTCTGCCCGACATCATCCCTCCGTTGACGGCCGTTTTGAACGACAGCCACAAGGAGGTGCGGTCTGCAGCCAACAAGAGCTTGAAGCGTTTCGGCGAGGTGATCAACAACCCCGAAGTGCGTGGTCTGGTCGACGTCCTTCTCAAGGCGCTCAGCGACCCGACCAAGTACACCGACGATGCGCTCGACGCCCTCATCAAGGTCCAGTTCGTGCACTACCTGGATGCACCGTCGCTGGCCCTCATCACGCGCATTCTGCAGCGCGGCCTGGGCGACCGGTCCAACACCAAGAGAAAGTCGGCGCAGGTCATTGGCAGTCTTGCGCACCTCACAGACAAGAAGGACCTTGTGGCCCACCTGCCTATTCTCGTGGCAGGGCTCAAGGTGGCGGTTGTCGACCCGGTGCCGACGACGCGCGCAACGGCGTCTCGTGCACTCGGCTCGCTCGTGGAGAAACTGGGCGAGGACGTTCTTCCGGACCTCATTCCCGGGCTCATGCAGACGCTCAAGTCGGACACGGGCGCGGGCGACCGGCTCGGGTCTGCCCAGGCGCTCAGCGAGGTCCTTGCCGGTCTCGGCACGACGCGTCTCGAGGAAACGCTGCCAACGATTCTGCAGAACGTCGAATCTTCGAAGCCGTCTGTGCGCGAGGGCTTCATGTCCCTGTTCATCTTCTTGCCGGTGTGCTTTGGCAACAGCTTCTCGGCCTACCTGGGCCGGATCATTCCTCCCATTCTCGCCGGTCTGGCCGACGATGTGGACTCGATCCGGGAGACGGCTCTGCGCGCTGGCCGCCTGCTTGTCAAAAACTTCGCCACGCGTGCTGTGGATCTGCTTCTTCCGGAGCTAGAGCGTGGTCTTGCGGACGACAGCTGGCGCATCCGTCTCAGTTCCGTGGAGCTTGTGGGCGACCTCTTGTTCAACCTGTCAGGCATCAGCTCGAAGAAGGACGTTGACGACGAGGAACTGGAGGAGGAGACGGTGCGCGAGGCCGGTGCGACGCTCCGCGAAGTGCTCGGCACGGAGAAGCGCGACAAGGTGCTGTCGTCGCTGTACATCTGCCGTTGCGATACCTCAGGCTCGGTGCGGACGGCGGCCATTGGCGTGTGGAAGGCGCTCGTGTCCAGCCCGCGCACGCTCAAGGAGTTGGTTCCGACGCTTACGCAGCTTATTATCCGGCGCCTGGGCAGCTCCAACATGGAGCACAAGGTGATTGCCAGCAACGCGCTGGGCGAGCTGATCCGGCGGGCTGGCGACAACATCCTGCACACGCTTCTGCCTACGCTGGAGGAGGGTCTAGAGACGTCGACAGACTCGGACGCCAAGCAGGGCATCTGCATCGCGCTCAAGGAGCTGATCACGTCTGCGTCGCCGGAGTCGCTTGAGGAGCACGAGTCGACGCTGATCTCGATTGTGCAGGCGGCGCTCACGGACTCGGACGAGGACGTGCGCGAGGCGGCGGCAGAGGCGTTCGACGCGTTGCAGCAGGTGATTGGCAAGCGGGCGGTGGACCACGTGCTGCCAAGCCTGCTGCACCTGCTGCAGAACGACGAGGAGGCCGACAACGCGCTGTCGGCGCTGCTGACGCTGCTGACGGACAACACGCGGTCGAACATCATCCTGCCGAGCCTGATCCCGACGCTGATCACACCGCCGATCTCGGCGTTCAATGCCAAGGCGCTGGCATCGCTGTCCCGGATCCCGTCGGCGGCTATGAACCGCCGGATGCCGAATATCATCAACTCGCTGATGGACAGCGTGATCGGGTGCAAGGACGAGGCGCTGCGGGAGGACCTGGGCTCGTCGTTCGACACGGTGATCCTGTCGGTGGACGACCCGGATGGCCTCAACACGATGATGAACGTGCTGCTGCAGCTGCTGCGGCACGAGGACCACCTGCGGCGGGCGGAGGCGGCGCGGCACATGGCGGTGTTCTTTGCGCGGGCGGATGTGGACTACTCGCGGTACCACGCAGACTTTATCCGGGCGCTGCTGATCCTGTTTGACGACCGGGACAAGGAGGTGGTGAAGGCGGCGTGGGGCGCGCTGTCGGAGCTGACGAAGAAGCTGCGCAAGGACGAGATGGAGGGTCTGGTTGGGTCGACGCGGCAGACGCTGCTGCAGGTCGGAGTGGCCGGGGCAAACCTGGCGGGCTTCGAGCTGCCAAAGGGCATCAACGCGATCCTGCCGATCTTCCTGCAGGGCCTGATGAACGGCACGGCGGAGCAGCGGACGACGGCGGCGCTGGCGATCTCGGACATTGTGGACCGGACGAGCGAGGCGGCGCTGAAGCCGTTTGTGACGCAGATGACGGGCCCGCTGATCCGGGTGGTGACGGAGCGGTCGACGGACGTCAAGTGTGCGATTCTGCTGACGCTCAACAACCTGCTGGAGAAGATGCCGACGGCGCTGAAGCCGTTCCTGCCGCAGCTGCAGCGGACGTTTACAAAGGCGCTGGCGGACCCGACGAGCGAGCTGCTGCGGTCGCGGGCGGCCAAGGCGCTGGGGACGCTGATCCGGGCGACGCCGCGGGTGGACCCGCTGATCGCGGAGCTGGTGACGGGGTCGAAGACGACGGACGCGGGGGTGAAGAACGCGATGCTGTCGGCGCTGTTCGAGGTGATCCGGGAGGCCGGGGCGAACATGGGCGAGTCGTCGCGGGCGGCGGTGCTGGGGCTGATCGACATGGACACGGAGGCGCTGGACGACGCGATGGCGATTACGAACGCGAAGCTGCTGGGGGCGCTGGTGAAGAACGTGTCGGCGGAGGTGGCGGCGGGCCTGCTGAAGAACCGGGTGCTGGTGGCGAGCCCGACGCACGCGTCGGCGCTGGCGCTCAACGCGGTGCTGGCGGAGTCGGCGGACGTGCTGCAGGCGAGCGCGCTGGCGGCAGACCTGCCGGGGCAGCTGAGCCAGGGCATGACGCACCGGGACCTGTTTGTGGCGGACAACTACATCCTGGCGACGGGCAAGTTTTTGCTGGGCGAGCCGGCCAAGTCGTACGAGGAGACGAAGGAGCTGTTTGAGACGCTGGCGCGGATCATTGCGCCGGGGGGGCCGGCGGACTCGCGGCGGCTGGCGCTGGTGGTGGTGCGGACGCTGGCGCGGGTGCACGGGGAGCTGGTGCGGCCGCACGTGGCGCTGCTGGCGCCGGCGGTGTTTGCGTCGGTGCGGGACGTGGTGATCCCGGTGAAGCTGTCGGCGGAGGCGGCCTTTCTGGGGCTCTTTGACGTGGTGGACGAGGAGAGCCGGGTGTTTGACAAGTACATGGCCGGGCCGGGGGCGGCGGCGCTGCCGGCGAACACGAAGCGGTCGATGGGCGACTACTTCAAGCGGGTGACGCTGCGGCTGGCGGCGCAGGCGCGCGAGCGGCGGGACGCGGAGGGCGGCTCGGGCGGGCTGGGGCTGTTCAGCGACGAGGTCGAGGACGAGCGGGAGATCTGGAGCGTGGGCAAGCTGGACGTGGGCGCGGACGTGTTTGGGAAGGAGTAGACGGGATAGGATAGGAAAATGCATTTATGTTTGTTTGTCCAGTGCGCTGAAGGCGCTGTATTCTAGCGGGTTCAGTGTTCGACTATAGCGGCTCTGGCTGGCAGCCCGGCAGCCAATCACGGCGGTCTTTTCCCCTCTGACGGTTCGGGCGAAAAGCTTGACAAATCCAACGTCTACAACCCATCGCGACCATGTTTGCACGCACAGTTCCACGGGTGCGTATTCTGTTTTGTCTTGGGAGGTTTTTTCGCTGGCGGCTAACGTGTTGAGCAGCTTCTGCGCCCGGCGGTTGCCCGCCCAGCGGCCCGTGTGGCCGCGCCGGCGACGGCCGCGTTTTCGACCGCAGTCCGGGCCGGGGGCGCCCGGATGAGCCAGGGCCGGCCGGCGGCGCTGGCGGGCGCGCGCGCGCCGACTCTGTCTCCCCTTGGATGCACGGCGCGGCGGTTCTTGTCGGACGAGACGCGCACGGCGATTGAGCGCGCGGTGGCGTCGGCGCCGGTGGTGCTGTTCATGAAGGGCACGCCGGAGGTGCCGCAGTGCGGGTTTTCGCGGGCGGCGATCCAGATCCTGGGGCTGCAGGGCGTGGACCCTTCCAAGTTTGCGGCGTTCAACGTGCTGGAGGACGCGGCGCTGCGGGCGGGGATCAAGGAGTTCTCGGACTGGCCGACGATCCCGCAGCTGTACGTGGACGGCGAGTTTGTGGGGGGGTGCGACATCCTGGTGGCGATGCACCAGGGCGGCGAGCTGGCGAAGCTGTTTGAGGAGAAGAAGGTGCTGGTGGGGGAGAAGGAGGAGTAAGTAGGGCAGTGTTTGCTATTTTCTACTTCAATATACACGATCCACGATCCACGATCCACGATCACGCCGGATACGCGGCGCCGTCCCCCCGCGGATCGCTGCCGGCGGACCAGACGGCGACGGGCTCGACCGGGTCCTGGGTGCGGCGGATGATCTGGCCGCGGCCAAAGAGGGCGCGGGCGCGGCCGTCGACGACGGTGACGTGGTGGCCGAGGCGGCGCAGGCCGTCAATGGTGGCGGCGGGCATGCCGGCCTCGACGGAGACGCGGGCGCCAAAGACGGCGCCGCCCTCGTCCTCGGGCATGCCGGAGCCGATGCAGATGCGCGGGGCGTCGAGGGCCTGCTGGGGGTTGAGCCCGCCGACGAGCTGGCCCAGCAGCGTCTGGACGTGGCCCTGGGGCTGCATGAAGCCGCCCATGACGCCGAAGACGGAGTGCAGCGCGGGCTTGTCGCCGGCGGCCGTCGCGGGCACGGTGACGAGGCCCGGGATGATGGTGTGGTAGGGCCGCTTGCGCGGCGCCAGCGCGTTGGGGTGGCGGGCGTCGAGGCTGAAGTTGGCGCCGCGGTTCTGCAGGGTGAAGCCGCAGCCGCGCGGCACGATGGCGGTGCCGAAGCCGCCAAAGTTGGAGTTGATAAAGGAGATGGCGTTGCCGTCGGCGTCGGCAACGGCAAAGTAGACGGTGTCGCTGCGCTGGACGGCGGGCGACTGGCCGCCGAAGATGGGGTCGTCGGCGGGGTGGTCGGCGGCGCCGTAGCCGGGGCCGGCCGGCGATCCGTGGGCGGGTGCGGCGGCGCCGGCGGCGGCAGCGGCGGCCGTCGGGCGGAACAGCTTGGCGCGCTCGGCCAGGTAGGCCGGGTCGAGCAGGCCGGCGACGGGCACGGGCTGGGCGGCGGGGTCGGTGACGAACCAGCTGGCGTCGGCAAAGGCGATGCGCAGGGCCTCGATGACGACGTGCAGGTAGGGCGCCGTGTTGAAGTCGGCGGGCGTCCAGGCGGGGACGGTGCCGGCGCGCTGCAGGGCCTGGATGATGCCGAGGGCGAGCAGGGCGACGATGCCCTGGCCGTTGGGCGGGTGTTCCCAGACGAGGACGGGGGAAGAAGCTGCAGACCCCGCCGCCGCCGGCTGGAACGCCAGCGCAATGGGCGCCACCGGCTCGGAGCCCATGGCCAGGTGGTGGGCCAGGTCGTCCTGGTCGAGCAGGCCGCCGCGGGCGCGCACGGCGTCGGCAATGGCGTCGGCGATGCGGCCGGTGTAAAAGGCCTCCTTGCCGCCGTCGGCCAGGGCGCGGAACGTGCGGGCGAGCGTCGGATTGCGCATGATCTCGCCGGCGCGGGGGGCGCGGAAGCCGTCGGCGGCGGCCGGGTCGGCCTTGAGCCACTCGGCAAAGTTGGGCGACGCGTCGCGCAGTTCCTGTTCAGCGTTTTGCCACTGGGGGGTCAGCAAGTATCGTGAAGCATCACCACCAGATCAACGTACCGCCGCCGCCGTCAGCTCCGACACCGGGTAGCCCTGCTCGCCCAGCGCAATGGCCGGCGCCAGCACCTGGGCCAGGCTGACGCGCCCGCTGCCGAAGCGCGCCACCGTGTCGGCCCAGCCGGCCGCCGCCCCCGGCACCGTCACGGCGTGGGCGCTGCGCAGCGGGATGCTGCCGGGCGCGCCGGCGGCAATGCCCAGGTCGGCGCGCACGCGCTCGAGCGTGGCCCGCCGCGGCGCGCGCCCCGAGCCGTTGAGCGCCGACACCTGGCCCGTGGCCGCGTCGTAGTACAGGCAGAACATGTCGCCGCCGATGCCGGTCGAGCACGGCTCCGTCATGTTGAGCCCGGCGGCGACGGCGACGGCCGCGTCGGCCGCGTTGCCGCCGGCCGCCAGCACGTCGATGCCGCACTTGGCCGCCAGCGGCTGCGAGCACGCCACCATGCCGCGCGTGCTGTGCACGACGCTGCGGCGGCTGGCGAACTTTTGGAACGCATCCGAGGGGGGGGGGAAGACGGCGGCCGTGGGCTGGAGGGGCATCGTGCGGTGAAGTGTGGTGGCTGTAGTGGACGGTAGTAAAGTGTGACTGACTGACTGTGACTGACTATCCTGGCTGAAAATCAAAACTGTAGAGCCAGAAGAAAGAGACAACGAAAGACGGCCCTGAAGTCAAATCGACTGACTCAAGCTACTGCGATACAGTTACGTTATCGTCCCCTCACCGGGGACCCCCGATGCCGCCATCCACCACCACCACGCCTACTTCCGGCAGGCAAGGCCATCCATCCGCCCGGCCGCTCTGCACACATCCCCAAAGGCACAAAATGACGGCTCGTCGTCGTCCCCCCCGGACACGCACCCCCCCCCCCCCCCCTCTCCCCCGGACTCGGTCACGTGCATGGCTTGGCAGCAGGAAACTGCCGGCAGAACCCGCTGGGCGGTATTGCCGTTTTGGGAAGCCTGCGATTTTCGCTTTTTCCCCGACTTCTTGACTGTCACCCTGTTCTCCCGCTCGTCCCGCACCACGTCCCCGCGTCGACACCACCATGCTCGTGGCTCCGTGGGTCTGTCGACAGTGTGCGCGTGCGGTCGTCCGCCGGGGCGCACCGCTGCGCATCCAGCGCCGTCTTGCCAGCACGGGTACGCACACCACCTCTTCTCTGCTTCTCTGCTTCTCTGCTTCTTCTACTGACCACCACCACCACCAGCCACAGGCACCGTCCCCCCCGTCCTGCTGGAGCGCGCGCGCCGCTTCTCCGCCGAGTACGACCAACTAAAAAACATCCTCGCCACGCAGTACGAGGCCAAGGCCGCCAAGCGCCTCGGCGAGATCCAGGGCGTCGCCCAGGCCCTGGCCGCCTGGGACGAGGCCCGCCGCGCCGCCGACGAGCTGCGCGCCATGGCCACCGCCAGCGCCGCCGACGAGGCCGACGCCGAGCTGCGCCAGCTGGCCCGCGACGAGCTGGGCGCCACCGAGGCCGCCCTGGCTGACCTGGCCGAGCAGCTGTCGGCCGCGCTGACGCCGACGCACCCGTTTGCGCACATGCCGTGCCTGCTCGAGCTGCGCCCGGGCCCCGGCGGGCTCGAGGGCCGCTTCTTCACCGACTCGCTCTTCCGCATGTACCAGAGCTACTGCACGCGCCAGGGCTTCCGCGCCCGCGTCATCAAGTACGAGGTCTCCGACAGCGCCGGCGAGACCGGCGCCGACGGCGAGAGCGCCCTGCAGGAGGCCGTGCTCGAGGTCCAGGACGCCGGCGCCTACGACGTCTTCCGCGGCGAGGCCGGCATCCACCGCGTCCAGCGCGTGCCCGCCACCGAGCGCAGCGGCCGCACCCACACCAGCGCCGCCGCCGTCTGGGTCCTGCCGTCCTTTGAGGACGCCGCCGGCGGCGCCGGCGCCGACGTCGACAACCCGGACAGCGACTTCTTCGTCGACCCGGCCGACGTGCGCGTCGAGACCATGCGCGCCCGCGGCGCCGGCGGCCAGCACGTCAACAAGACCGAGTCCGCCATCCGCCTCACCCACATGCCCACCGGCACCGTCGTCTCCATGCAGGACTCGCGCTCCCAGCACCAGAACCGCGACAGCGCCTGGAAGATCCTGCGCGCCCGCATCGCCCAGCGCCGCCGCGAGCAGCGCGAGGAGGACGCCCGCCAGCTGCGCCACGCCGTGCTCGCCCCGTCCCAGGTCACCCGCTCCGACAAGATCCGCACCTACAACTACAGCCAGGACCGCGTCTCCGACCACCGCTGCGGCCTCGACGTCCACAACCTGCCCGACGTCATGGCCGGCGGCGCCACGCTGGCCCGCGTCATGGCCGCCGTCGCCGCCTGGCAGCGCGAGCGCGCCGTCGAGGCCGTCATGGCCGAGGAAGCCGCCGAGGCTGCCGAGGCCGCCGAGGCCGCGAACGGCGCCAAAGCCGGCACACAACCCAAGCCCGGCAAAAAGTGAGCTGCAAGAAACTCTCTAAAAAAAAAAAAAAAAAAAACCCCTTCACAGCGCAAGGAAAAAGCCCGCACAACGTCATCCGAACCCAGCCCGCATCATCCTATCCTCTCGTGATGCCTTTTTTTTGCCGCTTATCGCCGCGGTCGTCTTTTTCCTCCTCGCAGGGATCGGCGCCGGGCCCACTGATCATCTCAGCTTTCTGCCAGCTTCCCGTACAGGAAGGTGCCGAAACACCCCGTTCGCCGATACGAACTAAATCCACTTCGCCGGCCGTGCCTGGTACCTGCGTGCTTACGTGCTTCGCCTGCTATCGGCTCTTGCCCCCCCGCAAGGACCTGACAGCTTCACCTCTTTCCTCATTGAGCCTCCGCGCCTGCCGCGGATGCAAGTCAGCGTCCTTCCAACGGCAGGCACGAGGGGACCGTACAGGGGACGCCTTCCCCATCCACGGCGAACTCCCGTGGCTGCCTGCACCTGCCTCCCCCGGTCGTTCCTATCTCGACTCGTCCAAGTAGACCATATAAAGCCCTCGTAACAAACAGCGGCCGCCCCGCCCCCATTGCCTTTCTCGACGGTGTGTCGTCGTCTTCTTGTCTCCTGTCCCTCCCCGTCGCCAGGTTACCCAGACCCTCGTTTCCCTCGTCTGTGACACGAGCCGAGCCGAGAGCAACGAGCACGAGCGTCAAAGCGAGTGATCGTCCTTTTTTTTTTTTTTTGCCTCTCTCCTGCTTTTCGTTCTCGCTTTCCATCGTTATCCATCCCTGTCGCCAGCCATGTTCTGGAACACCATCCTGCAGCCGCTGCTGCTCGCCGCAGCCGTTGCGCCCGCCGCCCTGGCCGGCCGCCGCTCCGGACTGACCCCAGGCCGCACCGTCCTGCCCGAGGGGCTTGGCGAGCTTCGCAAACGCGCTGCCATGGCCGAGCGGCCGCTGGCAAAGCGGGCCACCGAGTTCCAGTTCCTCAACGCGAACACGTCCAGTAGGTCCTTCTTCTTCTTAACCACCCTCCCTGCAGACAAGACACTGACCCCCCAGGCTTCGCCGTCAACGGCAGCGGCATTCCCGATGTCGACTTTGACATTGGCGAGTCCTACGCCGGGTCCCTGCCCCTGACCGACGACCCCGATGACGAGAACCAGCTGTTCTTCTGGTTCTTCCCGTCCACCAACCCGGCCGCGTCCAAGGAGATTGTCATCTGGCTCAATGGCGGTGTAGGTGCTCTCCTCTTCCCTAGGCCTTTCGTCCCTTGACTGACATCCCCCCCCCCCCCCCCCCTTCCCAGCCTGGCTGCTCTTCCCTGGAAGGTCTCATCCAGGAAAACGGCCCGTTCCTCTGGCAGTACGGCACGTACAAGCCCGTCCCCAACACCTGGTCCTGGAACAAGCTGTCCAACATGGTCTACATTGAGCAGCCCGTCGGCACCGGCTTTTCTCTCGGCACCCCGACCGCCACCAGCGAAGAGGATGTCGCCGAGCAGTTCCTCGGCTTCTGGAAGAACTTCATCGACACCTTCTCCATGCACGGATACAAGGTCTACATCACCGGCGAGTCCTACGCGTATGTGGTCCCGCGCACGCACTACCTACCTCAAGAGCTCCGAAGCACTGTTGCTAACTCCCACAGTGGCATGTACTGCCCGTACATTGCCAGCGCCATGCTGGATGCCAAGGACGACACCTACTACAACATGTCGGGCCTCATGATCTACGACCCTGTCATCGGCCCCGACGACATTCAGTCCCTGTTGCCCGTCGTCCCGTTCGTCGACTACTGGAAGGGCCTCTTCCCGCTCAACGACAGCTTTGTCGAGGACATCCACGAGCGCTCCGCGTCCTGCGGCTTCGACGCCTACATGAACAAGTACCTCACCTTCCCGCCGTCCGGCCCGCAGCCCGACGTCTCTGGCGGCTTCGGACCCAACGGCACCGCCACCGTCGAGTGCGAGCGGCTGTGGTACGACATTTACGGCGCCGTGTCCATCAGCAACCCGTGCTTCAACATGTACCAGGTTTCAACGACCTGCCCGATGCTGTGGGACGTCCTTGGCTGTATGTGTCTACTTCCTCCTAGCCCTTTCCGTACCGTTCCCTCCTAACAAACGCAGTCCCCGGTTCGCTGGGCTACACCCCAGAGGGCGCAAACATCTACTTTGAGCGCGACGAAGTCAAGGAGGCCATCCACGCGCCCAAGAGCGTCAACTGGACCTCGTGCGCCAACATCGATGTGTTTATCGACAACAACGACACCTCGGCGCCGTCCAGCTTCACGGTGCTGCCCAAGGTCATTGACGCCACCAAGAACGTCATCATCGGCCACGGCGCCCTCGACTTCATCCTCCTCGCCAACGGCACCCTCCTCTCCATCCAGAACATGACCTGGGGCGGTCAGCTCGGCTTCCAGTCCGCCCCCACCGACCCGCTCTTCGTCCCCTTCCACGACGACCCCGACATGGCCTCCTGGGGCGGCAGCGGCATCCTCGGCACCGTCCACACCGAGCGCGGCCTGACCTACGCAGGCGTCGCCTTGTCGGGTCACATGGTGCCCCAGTACCAGCCCACTGTCGCATACCGGCAGCTCGAGTTCCTGCTCGGCCGCGTCTCCAGCCTGTCGTCCACTGAGGCCTTCACCACCGATGCCAACTTCACCGAGCCCAGCGCCGACGCCCTCGGCAACGGCAATGCCCCGCCCGACGAGGCGGTGCAGGTGGTCGCCAACGCCACCGCCAGCAGCACGCCGTCCAGTGTCGTCACCAGCGCCGCCACGGCCGGCTCGGCTGCGCGCGCCGGCCTGCTGATGGGGGCGCTGGGCCTCGCTATGCTGGTAGCCATGTAATCTGGGCATTGCAAAATCACCTAAAAACGAAACCAAAAAAGCATAAGACTACGTTGTAGCTTTACTTAATATCAATTCTTTTCTTCAATGTGTATCTCGTATGCGTCGTGGCCGAGATGTTTTTTGCTTTTGTTTTTGAATGTGCCTCAATGCCCGTAAATGTACAGAAACTCCGTCGAAAAAAAAACCCCTGGGGCCAATGCCATATACCCCGAAACCGGAAAACATCCAAATCGTACACACAACCACGCACACGCAAACATAGACCGCATCCTCCGTATGGTCCCCGGTTGTGCCCGAGAGCAGTACAGCGTTCCTCGTCTGGCCAGACAGGAGAACAGCTTCCGGTGTTCCTCGCTGGCTGGACCGTGACAGCGCGCATGCATGTGGGATGTGCCTTTCGCCGTTGCTGATTTGCAGCAGCTTGTTCAAAAGAGAGGAGAGGGGAGAGAGATGGTGGAGGGAGATGGGAGGCTGGAGATGGAAGAAAAAAAATAAGAAAAGACAAATGCAACAAAAATGCGCTATGCAAGATGCAGCGTGTGGTTGTGGTAATAAAACAATAATCGAACAAGGAGAAGAGACAGACGAGAGCGGGTGAGAGAGAGCGCGACAGATAGAAAAGCCTTTTACAGCTTCTCCGTGGCGTCCAGCTGGCCCTCCATGGCCCGCCGCCGCAGCTCCAGCACGCCAATGATGCCCGTCTGCCGCAGCCGCTCCAGGATCATGCGCATGCCCTCGCGGCTCTTGCCCAGCTGGTCCTGCGTCTTGGTCGACGCGATCGTCTCGATGCTGCGCTGGATGCCCTTGGCCCCCAGCCCACCGATCCAGCCCGACGCGGCGAACCAGCCGCCGCCAGCCGCGGGCGCGGCCTCGGCGCCTGCGTCGTGTGCGCTGCTGTCGTGCTCCTCGTGCTGTTGGTCGTGCAGTGCATGCTGCTGCTGCTCCTGCTGCTGCTGCTGTTGCTGCTGCCGCTCGTTCAGCCGCTCCGTGCTGGTCTGGTACCACTGTCGCTGCTGCTTGAAGTCCTGGATCTGCTGCTGGTAGCGCTGGTGGCCCTGCTCAATGCGCTCGCGGATGCGCTCGCCCAGACGTGACCGGAAAACGACCGTGGTCTGGACCCCCGTGCTGGCCGGGCTGGCCGTTGATGCCGCTGCCGCTGGTGCTGCTGCCGACTCCTGCTGCTGCGCGTCGGCTGTGTAGACCTGCTGCTCCACCACGGAGAGGATACCGGTGAAGTTCAGGTTGCGGCTCTCGGTGCGCATCCAGCCCTCGCGGATGTCCACGACACTCGTCTCGAGAATGTACGACGCCTTGTCTGCCACGCCACCCGTCACGCTGGCCGGCAGCAGCCGCAGCACGGCCTTGGGCATCCGCGATTTCTTGAGGTGTATGCGCGTCGTGTGTAGCCGGCCGGTGGCAGGGTCGAGCTGGCTGGAAATGGTGTCGGTGCTGAGCACATGTTGTGAAAAAGGGTTGAGCTGGGGCGAACAGTAGCGGAGGAAGAAGGCGAGGGTAACGGTCGGAAAGGGGTGGGCGTAGGTGTCCGTAGTGGTGTGTGTGAGCACCATCTTGGCGGGTGGAAAAGAAGTCGAATGTTTGAAGTCAAGAGGAAGGCAAAGCGTATCGAGGAGTGGCAGAAGAGTCGACTGAAAAGGATCCGAAGCTTGACGAGACAGAAGCTCGGCGGCACCCTCGGCGCAAGTGACCAAAGCGAAATCAGGTGGTTGCATGCAGGAATTGCTGTGTCGAAACAAGAAAACGCGAATGGGGTGAGATTGTCGGCACCGTAGCAATTGTCGAGGAGGGGTGTTTTTGCGTCGTTGGTGGGGGAAGAGAGTGCTCTTTGGCGTCCTCGTGTTCCGTTTTTTGTCACTTTTTTGCCGTCGTCTTTTTTTTTTTTGCAAGCAAAGCTTTTAGCCGCGGCTTTCAGATGTCACGAACAACTTGACAGAACGGTCGAGGCCGAGATCGTAATTAGTGACACAATTTGTAAAAGAAAGAAAGAACAGATATGTCAGACAAATGATAAAAAGGTAAGAAACAGAAAAAAGAGAAGTGAGAAAAGTGAGAGGGCGGGAAAAGGAGAGACAAAGCACGGCAGGAAAGTGCGGAGAAATAGGCAGGTGCGCTGAGGGGGAGGACGGGACTTACGATTTCAAACCGAAAATCGTAGAATCGTCAAAGCCGTTCCCCGGTCCCGGGGCCAGCTAAGGCAGCTGTGGCCAATCAGCGTGCATTCTATTAGGTTCGCCGCATTCGCCCCTTCAAAATTAGTCATTTTCGATCATGTGATGAAAAATCACTAAATTGCTGCGTGCTACTTAGCAGACTTCCCCCAAACCTGCCGGCCAAAGGAGTTTCTTCCCCATTCACCTCACGTCGCCTCTCCTTTCCCGGTTTCTCGTCCCCCTCTCGACACGTATTTTCCATCTCTGTGACCTCTCTTTCATCTTCTTGTGGATCTCTGTTTTTTTGTTCTTTGGCCGTTTTTCTTTAATTTGCTTCTCTCTCCTCTTTTCTTTTTGCTCGCTCTCTTTCGCACACAAGTTTTGTCGCAACCACGTCGTAACGCCTTCAATCTGACCAACTTCCATCGCCTCCTACCTCGATTCCATCTCCGATCCGTCTCTCTAGCTGTGTTGAACGCTGCAGAGACTCTAATTCGATATCAGAAACGCACGCTGCCTACGACTGTGTCGAAGCACGCGATTGCGTCCCTGCGTATCCCGTTCCCGGTTTTCTACTAACTGAGCACTTTGTGCAAGGGTGTCTGTTTTTGGCTCCAAGTGAGCGATCCTGGTGCGCGAAGACAAAAAGAGACGAAAGAACAAAGGCTGCTATGCTATTGTAGAGGGACAACAGCGAGTCTCTCTTTTTTTCTTCTTGCTCTTTGTTGTTTTGCCTCTTTGCTTTTCCTTTCGTTTTTTTTTTTTTTTTTTTGTTTGAAAAATACTTTATTTTAAAAATCATCTCGGGCTTCATTGCTTCCAAGAGGCGCTTTGTATTGCTCACTGCACTGCCATTCCGGTGCTTTGTTTCTCCAATCCCACACTCTCACATTCCTTTTTTCTTGAGTACTCTCCAAAGAACAATTAATTCAACCGTTCGAATTATCTTTTTCAACCTGAAGCAAAGAAGAGAAAAAGGGAAGAAAAAAAGGAAAAGGATCTCGACGGAACATCACAACTGCGCAAAAGGACGGCATATCCAGCAGAAGACGACTACCTCTTCACCTCCACGAATACAAAGGACGACACAAGACACAACTCGCCAAGAAACTCAGTAACGGACGGTCATTGCCTGCCCAGCAAAGATCAAGAGTCCGTTTCCCAACTTTGAACCTCCCCTTCAATACACTCGCATTTGGACGACTACAAGATGTCATCCTCGGTGTACTTCAAGTTCAAGTCGCAAAAGGAGCCGACACGGGTCGAGTTTGACGGTACCGGTATCTCTGTCTTCGAGCTCAAGCGCGACATCATTGTCAAGAGTGGTCTCGGTGACGGGACAGACTTTGACCTAGCCATTTACACGGAAGACGGCAAAGATGGTACGTAAAATCGGTTGTTTTCCTTTCGATACCAAACAGCATCACTAACACAAGTCAGAATACGACGATGACACAACCATCATTCCGCGGTCGACGACCGTCATTGCGCGCCGGCTTGCGCCAATGAAGCCCGGTGCTGGCCGGGCGGCGCGTTACGTCTCCGGCAAGATGCCTGCCAATGCCAAGAACGCATCACGCCGAGAGCAGACCACGAAGTCCACTGCAAAGGCAGCGTCGTCTGCCATTGAGCAGATGAACAACGCCATGACGGAAGATGAGAAGATTGCGGCCATGTTTGCAGCGCAGTCGGAGCAGTGGAATGCTCAGCAAGAGGAGATGTCGCAGTACGTACCTTGAATATCTTCCTGGTTTCCAATTTTTGTCTAACACAATCACTAGTCAAACACCCATCTTCAAGCCCGGCGCTGGACGGCGACCCGCCAACGTGCCGGACCACGACCCGCCGAACGGGTATGTCTGCTACCGTTGCGGCGAAAAGGGTCACTGGATCCAGATGTGCCCAACGAACGACAACCCGGAGTTTGATAACCGGCCCCGCGTAAAGCGCACCACGGGCATTCCGCGGTCGTTTTTGAAGACAGTTGACAAGGCTGCCATTCTGGCACAGGCAGCTGAAGACGACACAAAAACGCCGTCGGGCATCATGGTTAATGCCGATGGTGAATATGTCATTGCCGAGCCGGACAAGGCGTCTTGGGAGAAGTTCCAGGCAAAGACAAAGTCCGGCGCTGCGGCTCAGGAGGTAGCAGCGCTTGCCGACAAGGAGCTACAGGAACGGGGGCTCGAGTGCTCTATTGACAAAAAGTTGTTTCTGGATCCAATGAAGACGCCCTGCTGCGAACGGACGTACTGCAACGACTGCATCACCAACGCACTCATTGAAAGTGACTTTGTTTGCCCAGGCTGTCAATCGGAAGGTGTGCTTATCGACGATTTAAAACCCGACGAGGCCACTGAGCAGAAGGTTCAGGCGTACCAGAAAGAAAAGGCGGAAGGCGGTTCGAAGAAAAAGGCGGACGACGAGAAGACGAGCAAAGACGACTCGAATGACGCCGCAGCCGACGCCAAATCACCAAAGGATTCTGGGTCGAGCGCCCAGAAATCCCCGTCGCCGTCTGATCAGACCAAGGCTCAGGCACAAGCTGCAGAGGCTTCGTCTGGCACTCAGCCGGGTGCTAAGACCGAATCAACAGGAGCCGCTGCCACAAATGGTTCAAAACCGGGCTCGCCAACAAAGACTGGTGCCACTGACGGCGAGAGCGTAGCGAGTAGCGCCGACCAACTGTCGAACGCGAAGAAGCGCCCCGCCGGAGAAGAGGCCGACAACCAGAAGATCCCCAAAGCGCCAAGGGTCATGCAACAGCAACAGCAGCACTCTGTCCCGATACGGGGCGGTTATGGCATGAATGGCGCGGGCATGAACGGCATGAATGGCATGAACGGCATGAACGGCATGAATATGAACGGCATGCCGGGAATGATGCCGGGGATGCCGGGGATGCCGGGGATGTTCGGGATGCCTGGGATGCCTGGGATGCCGGGGATGCCCATGGGCAACATGGGCAATATGGGCAACATGGGCAACATGGGAAACATGGGAATGATGCCGTATGGCGGCATGCCCATGATGAACTATGGCATGGGCATGGGCATGGGCATGGGCGGGATGGGCAATATGGGCAATATGGGCATGATGAACCCAATGATGGGCATGAACGGTGGTGCCGCGGGCGGCTATGGAGGAAACGGATATCAGCAGCAGCAACGGCAGCAGCAGGGCTGGAACAACGGTGGAGGCTACGGGAACCAAGGGGCCTACAACCAGCAGCGGTACAACGCGTATGGCAACGGGAACCAGACGCAGGTGAACGCGAACGCGCACAACAACAACAAGCCCGCCAATACTGGCAACGGCAATATGGCCGCGGCCGCCATCACGGCTAGTGGCTCGTCCAAAGGAACAACCGCCAACGGTGCTGCCAACGGTGCTGCCAACGGTGCTGCCAACGCCGCCAACGCCGCAAATGCCGCCAATGGCCCTGCCAGTGGCCCTCCCAAAGGTCCTGCCAACGGACCTCACAACGGACCCCCTACCGGACCTGCCGGCGGCAACGACAATGCCGGCTCGGGTCAGGAAGACGATGCGTATTTCCGGAAACCGGTAAACCCAAACCGGCATTTCAACAAGGTGAAACGCATACGGCCCAGCGATTACCGGGAGCTCTAAGGCTGGCATGGCATTGTTTGCGGCGTTGTTTTCCGGGAGGCTGTGTTGATTTGGTTCTCTGAAGGCTTCTCTCTCTTGCTGGGGTTCGACTGCCCGACAGCGCTGAACATTTGTATATACCATAGTAATACCGCATAGCACGTTCTAATAGACAAGAAATGGAATCCAAGAATCAATACCGTTTCCAGTATGAAGCTCGCTGCGCACGTGACCCAAACTGGCTGGTGGAAAATCGCGGGGTCCGACGCGTTCTCCCAACGCGTCACTGGCTCGACCGACAAATTTGTGTTTCTGCGCGACCGAGCTGGGCATCCTTTCTTTTCGCATCCGGTCCCCTGTTTTCCTGTTTTCCTGCACAGCTCGTGCCCATGATTCTTCGACATGCCTAGGTATGCTCTTTTTTTGGACAGGCGAACCGCTATCTTGAGCGCTAACCACTTTGTCTCCAGGGAAATCATCACCATCCAAGCGGGCCAATGCGGCAACAGCAGTAAGTTCAGGGAGACAGGAGGACACTTTCCCACGCGGTACTTGGCCCGGACCTAACAGCTGTCTACCCAGTTGGCAGCCAGTTCTGGCAGCAGCTGTGCCAGGAGCACGGCATCAGCCAGGACGGCAACCTCGAGGATTTTGCGACGGAGGGCGCGGGCGACCGCAAGGATGTGTTCTACTACCAGAGCGACGACACGCGGTACATTCCGCGGGCGATCCTGATCGACCTGGAGCCGCGCGTGATCAACGGGATCCAGACGGGCCCGTACAAGAACATCTACAACCCGGAGAACTTTTACATTGGCAAGAACGGCATAGGGGCCGGCAACAACTGGGGCGACGGGTACCAGACGGGCGAGGCCGTGCACGAGGAGATCCTGGAGATGATTGACCGCGAGGCCGACGGCAGCGACTCGCTCGAGGGCTTCATGCTGCTGCACTCGATTGCGGGCGGCACCGGCTCCGGGCTGGGCTCGTTCCTGCTCGAGCGGCTCAACGACCGCTTCCCCAAGAAGGTGATCCAGACGTACTCGGTCTTCCCCGACACGAGCAGCGCCGGCGACGTGGTGGTGCACCCGTACAACAGCATCCTGGCGATGCGGCGGCTGGTGCAGAACGCCGACTCGGTCGTGGTGCTCGACAACGGCGCGCTGGCGCACATTGCCGCGGACCGGCTGCACGTGCAGGAGCCGTCCTTCCAGCAGACGAACCAGCTGGTGTCGACGGTCATGTCGGCCAGCACGACGACGCTGCGCTACCCGTCGTACATGCACAACGACCTGGTCAGCATCCTGGCGTCGCTGATCCCGACGCCGCGCTCGCACTTCCTCATGACGGCCTACACGCCCTTCACCGGCGACCAGGTCGAGCAGGCCAAGACGGTGCGCAAGACGACCGTGCTCGACGTCATGCGCCGCCTGCTGCAGCCCAAGAACCGCATGGTCTCGACGACGCCCATGGCCGGCAGCAAGGCCGCCAGCCGCAAGAGCTGCTACATCTCCATCCTCAACGTCATCCAGGGCGAGGTCGACCCGACCGACGTGCACAAGAGCCTGCTGCGCATCCGCGAGCGCCGCCTCGCCACCTTTATCCCCTGGGGCCCCGCCAGCATCCAGGTCGCCCTGACCAAGCGCAGCCCGTACGTGCCCATGAGCCACCGCGTCAGCGGCCTCATGCTGGCCAACCACACGAGCATTGCCACTGTGCGTTCCCCCCTGTTCCTTTTTTATTTTTTTTTTTGTTTTATTTTTATTTTTTTCTCTCCCCCTAACATGCCAGCTTTTCAAACGCATCGTCCGCCAGTACGACGGCATGCGCAAGCGCAACGCCTTCCTCGACTCCTACAAGCGGACCGCCCCCTTTGCAGACAGCCTCAACGAGTTCGACGAGGCCCGCGAGGTCGTCACCGACCTCATCTCCGAGTACGAGGCGGCCGAGCAGGGCGACTACCTCAGCCCACCAGACGAGAAAGGAGATACCGCAGTCGGAGACAGATGAGCTTGTTCTCTGCTGTTTTTTTCGCGTTTATTTTTTTTTTTTTGCTTTTTTGACGACATGATTGGGTTCTCGGCTGGCACGGCGTGCAGTTTTTTGTTTGCTTCATGCATTTACGCTATATTTATCTTGAAAATGAACATGGCTTTCTCTTCAACGGCTTCTAGGGTCCTCCTTGTTGCCTCTTCCATCTTTCTCCCTTGAAATCTATCACTGGGGGGTTCCTCCACCAACTCATAGAAAATGGTGACTTTGGCGCGAAATAAAATTGTCACAATGTTACATGGGCTTGCCATATGCAAGATCAATGCACTGTAGATTTACGATCTGCGGCTTCTATCCGCACCGGGATAACATTTTCCCAAGGGTGATATTTTTTTCGCATATGCCTTTCCCGAAAAGGGCATCAAAACATATCAAAAAAGGGGTCAAATCCAGGATCGTCGAACAAAAAATCAAGCAAGCACGGAATCAAAACAGCCCAGAGAACCAAATAATCAATCAATCAACCAATCAACCAGCAAAGGAAAACCGGCGGTCGTATACTACCAATTGACTGCTTTGCCAGTGTCTTGCAGTTTTTGTCTTCTTTTATGTTTGTGTCCTATTGGTGCACCGGAAAGAAGACAAAGGAAGCCAAAAAAATCTGTACTGTGAAAAAATCAAAACATGATACCCTAAACCGACTGTTTATTCTCTTCTTCTTTGATTGTCTTTTCCTT
The DNA here is from genome assembly GCA_019925685.1 of Ceratocystiopsis sp. VPRI43766. Taxonomy (NCBI): domain Eukaryota; kingdom Fungi; phylum Ascomycota; class Sordariomycetes; order Ophiostomatales; family Ophiostomataceae; genus Ceratocystiopsis; species Ceratocystiopsis sp. VPRI43766. The sequence goes on along the minus strand of JADHKF010000009.1, from coordinate 48,786 downwards.
CTTCCGGCCTCTAAATACTCACTGCCACCACCATGGCGAATCTAAACGCTGCCGCGTTCGGTACGCTCTTATCCTATGCTCTGGATTACACCGCCATTCCATACTCACCCGCATAGACAATGACGACGTTCGAAAAGCGGCCAACCCTTCTCCTTTTGGCTACCATTACGGACCAATTCCCAACCGAAACCCTGGCTGGGTGCCAGCCGGTATGTTTGTGGCCTCCTGTTTCCCCGTCACAATACGAAATAGGACTGACATGCAAAACAGCGTCGGCGAATCACAAGATCGGGAGTGCTTCTACCGTCCAGAGCCCGCCCAATGCTCCGGAGTCGCTGTCTACGATCAACGGGGGGATGTAAGATACGTGTTCCATCACCTGCCGCCGCTCTTCTCTGCATATGCTAACCCTTCCAGCTGCTGGATCCGGGTTGCCGATGGCATCTCTTGCGGCAGGACCTTTGTCGACCAGCCCACGCTCCGGCGTCATATCCGTGTCGAGCATCCTGGGTCGGTGACGAATCCGACGCGCAACAACCCAACCACCGCCCACCATGTTGCAGGCACAATGTATATCACCCTCTTCTCCCATGTGCCCAGCCTTTGATCTATTTTTTTTTTTTTTTGACGAAAATAAAAAACCAGGGCTCTTCGGCATCTGGTTGTCTCTGGGGAGTGGAAGCACATGCAGTTTGCCTTCGAACCCGGGTATGTACTTGCTTCTACTCCGTGTTTTATACATACTAACCTCTCCTTTATTTAGTCGCGGCAAGGAAAGCTCTATGATTGGGGCGTACGCCGACGCCTGCGAGCGTATTGCGTATGTTCCCTCTCCTTCTCTCATCTCCATAGTAAAGTAGATGTACTGACTGCCTTTACAGTGCTGCAGACCCTGCCTTTGCGGCGAAATTTGGCGTTAAATTCCACAGAGAATATGTAGCTCCTGTGCCTGCCATTGCTGGCGGGAAGAAGAAAAAGGTATGCCCGATCGCCATGCAATCCAACTCCAGATGCTGACTATATGCAGCGCGGTCCCCTTCCCGTCCCTGACGGTCCCCCTCCCCCCACTCGCAGTCCACTTCCGTCCCCTCGCGGTAACGATGGGCCAGCCACCCCAGCTACCTCGGGCACAGGAACCTTGGGCGGAACCTTGGGTGGAGGAAACAACGCCATAGCGCAATTCGCCATCACGGCCCTTACGGCCCTGCTCGCCAGCGGTGCCGGAGCGCAGGCCGCTCCCACTGCCCCTGCAGATGCTCTGCAGGCCGCTCTCGCCGCATTTACGCAGGCCGCTCTTTCAAATGCTTCGCAGGCCACTCTTACAAATGCTTCGCAGGCTGCTCCCACCAACCCTGCAGATACTGTGGTGGTCATTGACGACGATGACGATGGCGATGACGATGACGATGACGATGACGGTGCTAAGCAACCCCCTGCTAAGAGGACACGCTGCATCACCACGGCCAGAAAAAGCAAGGCTCCGTCTGCTACGCGGAAGACCAAATCCAAGAGGGGTGCGTACATATGATAGCCTTGTAACGTGACATTTGCTAACAAGTCTAGGTGGCCGTGGTGGTGCTCGCTGAAAGCATGCATATATATGCCATGGTCGGTGTTTGATTTTGGCTCCTTTTGATTTTTTTTGTCCCAGTGGGTACATATAAAAGTGACACATATTAGAGGACCAGTTACAGTATGCGAAACGAGAATAGAGGTTATCATTTGATTATTGTAGAAACCTGTGCAGCTTTGATAGCATTCCGCCTTTCCTCGTCTAGCACAGGCCCTTTTATCCCTTCACATATAGACACAATTCATGCATAGAGACAAAAGTAAACAAAGAAAACAGGAAGAAGGCAAAAGCAAAATGGGACTATGGCTCGCTGCATAAACTGCGCCGTCAGGAAGAGCCCTGTGAGAACTGAAAATGGCGACGGCGCGAGATAACCAGCGACAAAAAATGTCAAGCAAGCAAAAAGAAGCGCTCTCGGTCTACCGTAGATGTCGTAGTGTGCTTCGGCCACAAGATCAGCATTTGCAGTATATATTCGGGAAACAGACTTTGCTTGGGTTTCAGGGGATATTGATACCCGTAAACTGGTTTGCGTTGGCGGGAAGAATCACAGCATCCGCCGCCCACCGAGAACCTTTCAATCCTTTGACGCGTTGGCCGGCATCGGGCTCGGGCTTTTGGTTTTCTTGAGAAAGAGCGGTCGCGTTTCCTTTCGTGGGTGTTGCCATTGGCGCACCAGACAAGCTGACAGCCGCCAACGCCGCGGTAATCTTTTCGATGTTTCTTGCCGTAAACTCCGGCACTTCAGGGTTGAAGGCTTTCTCCTGGAGATGGCTCATAGGAATTTTGGCGTTGTCCGAATGCAAACTCGCCACTCTCTCATGGCCCTGGGTAGCACGCGGTTGCGGGGCAGCTGCAGTCTTTTTCGTGTTGATGTTCTGCTGCTGCTTCTGCACAAGGTTCTTGCCTGTTGGTGCTGGGTGCGGTGTTGCATACTTCTCGTCGCGTAGCATGGCAGTGAATTTAGACAGTTGTGGAGGGGGTGGCAGAGCCTTTGTGCGAAGCTGCAGGATCTCTTCTGGCGTGTACTTTGTACGATTGTCTGGACGAGCCTCAATTGTCCTTGTTTTTTCAACGTTTCCTGATTGAGACAGCAGAGCCAAAAGAACCTGCTTGGCAGATGCCTCATGTTCTGCCAGGTCCCCATGACTGGAGTTGCGGATGCTGGCATAGACCGTTTTGGCAACTATTTGTCGGTCAGCTGCATCGACCGATGCCAAAACGCGGCACATGTCGTCAAATGTGGGAAGAACTTTGAGGAGGTGGTCTCTCAGATTTTCTATTGCGCTCACAAGTTGAACTTGCGTCGTCTGGTCCATCTCCTTGCTGGTCTGAGCGATCTCCTGGTTGATCTGATTGAAATCTTGGCTAGTATTCCCGGCATCGTTCTCGGGCTGGTTGCCATCTTTATCAACCAGAACAACGGCATTCTGAGTTTTGAAAGTCTCTCTCGGTTCCTCTATCAAAACTTCAGGTGCCTTCGCTTTCGCAGAGGGAACCGGTACGTCCCCTTTCTCGGTATTCGTCTCTGGCTCAATAGGACTACACACCGGTAGTTCTAGCGAGACAAGATCCAGGGCGTATGCTGAAAACTGGCCAGCATGCGAAATTCTGTTCGACGGATCCTGAGTGGGTAGCGATAGGTCGAGCAAGTCGTTTGTGACTTCGCAGCTTGCCGTTTTTTGGGGAGCCTCTCCAATCAGCGGCTTCTTATCTGTAGCCTCATTTGAAAGGGACTGAGGCTGATTTGAGAGGGGGGCCGATTGCGGGTGGGGTGTGTATGCGGACGCTGGCTGGCCACTCTTCGTGTTCATACCGGCCACGTTGTTCTTCTCGTCATGTTTTCTGCCCTCCTCGATGACAGGCCCTGTGGCAGGAACACTGCTCGTTGTAGCATTGATTTTCTGGCGGCTTCCTTCAAGGCCAGTTCTGGATCCTGTGCTTGTCTGTGGCTTGAGAATAGACGTAGGCTTGTGCGAAGATGAGGATTTTCTTCCCTTCAGTGTGCGGATGGCTTTCATGAAGTTGACGATTTTTTCTTGAGAGCCGAAGAAAAGAGAAGTGGTCGTGATAGAAGCGCCATCGGGTTCCTTGAACTGAGGGCACAGCTCTTCCGAATTCGTAATATAGTTGTACATGCTCAAGACAGGGTATTCGAGGTACTTGGAGCCCTCCAAATATATCGAGATTGTTCCGGTGTCAGTCGGTGATGATTCCAGCAGGTACACGGTCCCTTGTCCCTTCGCCAGACGGTCGCCAACACGAATATCGGCCTTGTGAAAGTATTCCAGCGGTTCTGGGTCTTTGGGTCTCATTGTCTGTCTCAATCAGCATTGGGTCGGCATTTTTCTGTAGGGTAACCCATAATCATACCATTTGTGATTCAGCAGGCATATCTCGGGGAGGGGTCGGAGGCATGGGGGATCGTGGAAGGATGCTGGGCTGATGCGGAGGCCGTGCCCCAAGGGGCCTGGGTGAAATTGCTTGGTTATTCCTCGTTGAAAGGGGCTGCTGCTGTGCATTTGCCACGGTGTGTCTTGCTGGGGACCTGCTTGGTTTAACCCGCTGATTAGGGCTCTTGGGTACAACAGTTCCCTTGCTGGCCACGCCCAATGAGGAGCTATGATAGCCAGTTTGGGCACCTCGTGTGCTCTTTTCCGGCGTTGGATATGCACCAGGCATCCTGGTGGTGGAGTCAGCTCATACAGTTACGTCCATTTCATCAAGCACCAAAACGTTACCTAGGCATCCCCGCCGAGAAGGAAGGAGGATACCCCTTTGGCCGGGCGACAAAACTGCTCACGCCGGTGGGTGGTTTGTTCAGCGCATGAAGCCTTCCGCCACCAATCTTGTCCAGGTTCTTGACGGCATCGGCATCCTCATCGTCGAATTCGCCTCTGGCAATAGCGTCTACCGAGCAGTTAGCCTCGAGTCGCGTGGCGCTTCGAACAGCCGGAACACACCCTTCCATTTGTTGGCTATTGGCAAGACTCGTTTGGGAGGAGGAGGCGGGATCGCGACAAGACGGCCTCCCTGGCCAGGACGAACCGAAGATCCGGGGTGACCATTTGCGAGGTCAAGGTCGTCGACTCGGCGGACACCGAGGTCGCTCTTTGATTGTTAGAAGAGAACGTTCTCCAATGATAACACAAAAACAAATGCCGAGTCAGCGGTATTTTCTCACTCTCATGGCCTCCAAAACAGCAGCTTGGTCGGGTTCAGCCATGGTTGGTCCACTTGGGGCGTCTGCTTGATGGTATGACGGCTTGAACCATTAGCTCTAGGTATCATCCAACTTGAGAAAGAGAAACGAGGTCAAGGATTCCCACAAGGTTCCAAGAACAAAGAGTATCCACAAGACAAGAAAGATGAGTTAGTAGAGAGAAAGAAAGACTCACAATAGTCTTAGATCAGGGACTCGCGAGAAATCAGAATAGGGCGATGATGAGTTTTGTTGTATTCGGTGCTTTTTTTAAAAAAAACAAAAAAACAAAAATTTCGTTGGTTTTTAAGGCACGAGAGCCGCGAAGTGTTTGCAAATATATGTTATGGGAGAGAAGTGAATGAAGACGATCGAAGACGGTCGAAGGGAAGAAGAAAACACAGTGTAAATAAAGAAGTTGCCTATTTAGGAAGGAAGGCAAACGACAAACGGAAGGCGGCATGGACAACCCTTGCAAAACAAAATTACGCGAGCGACTGAAGGCAAAATCACCAGAAACAGAGAAGGAGCTGTGTCGATGTTCTGCGCAACGAAGAATATGCCTGGGCCGTTACCGCCCAAATATAAAAAAAAAGCATAGACACCGGCCAAGAGCCCAGCCTGGAGTACGACACAACGATGTCAGCAAAAACGACAATAACACGCCAACAACAGATCTACTCTTTCTTTTACTCTTTTAATTTTGTGTGACAAAACCCCGAAATGGCCAACGTGCGGGAGACCCCGACATGAACAGTAGACAACAAGTCTTGAGATGAAGAGCGGTTTTACCTTCTGTATGCTTTGCTCTCCATACTCATTGCCAGAGCGTTCCATGTTCATGTAGGGCGGGCAGACAGCGCCCTCACTCTCCAATTCTGACCTGTTCTTGCGCCCTAAGGTGTGTTGCACGCTGTAAGGAACGGGTGATGTAGGTTTTAGAAAGTCCTGAATTCCCCCAACAAGAACCGCCTCGTGCACCCACTCGAAGCACAAGCCAATATCAGTCTCCGCATTCCTTTCACGCAAACGAACGTCTAGAACGTCTTTGTCGGCCGGTTTGGAGGTCACAAGGCGTGATTACTCATCTGCGTAGAAAAAGAGGGGAAGCGGGCGACACAGCGCTCAAAGAGCCCCTCACAACGGACTACACGCCACAAAGACGAACCCCAAACACACCCAAGTCAGCGAAACGACATAAACGATTCCCAACCACCGACGTTCTTTTCATCTTTTTTTGAATTGAACTCTTTCATAAAAAGCACCTGGCGAACAAGAGTTGAAGACCGAAGAAAAAAAAGCCGAGCCGGAGCAAGACGAACAGGCAGCAACAGCTTCAACCAGGACTCAACACAAAGCACGCAGTCCGCAAGGGAGACGCGACTCGTTGAGGCCCTCTGGGAACCCTCGGACACGATCCGGACGAAAACACCACAGAGACAAGACCAGGCAACACTGCAGTCATGGCTCTGAACCCGCACCAGAAGAACAAAGTCGACATTAACGTGCGTAGCACCCAACGCTTTTTTCTAGCCGAGCAACCCTCCTATAGAACCAGAATGCTAACACAATCTGTCTACAGTCTCTCTCACCGGACGAGCAGCGACTCTTCCGCCTCTATGGCAAGCTGCCCAGCCGCTCCGACCACTTTGCCAAGCATCTCAAGGAGCGCAAGTACTTTGACAGCGGCGACTATGCCATGTCCAAGGCCGGCAAGGGCGACGGCGTCGACACCGGCAGTGTAGGCTCCCAACACCCCGTCCCCGAGAAGATCCCCCACCTGTCCTCGCCGCCACCGGCCGCTGCGCCGGTGGGCTCCAACGGCGGCGCCCACAACGGGGGCCACAACGGAGTGACTGGTGTTGCCACAACGGGCGTCAATGCCGGTACTGCCAGCGCCGGCACCGGCACTGGCACTGGAAGCATCGCGCTGGGCATCCCCGGGGCCGGCGCGACGCCGCTGCACCACCCGGCGAACAGCCCCGTCAAGGAGAGCAGCTTCCTGCACAACGAGACGAAGGCGTCCGACCTCGAAGACGACAGCGCGGATGCCGCGGCCCAGCCGTCGGCGCCCGTCGGCGCCGGCCAGACCGAGTCGATTCCGATCCGGCGGTGAACCACGTACGAAACGAAGATACAGACGAAGAAAATGAGAGAAAAAAAAACGTTGCTTTTTATTGAGCTCACGATCGTTCAAGTTCAATCTTTCTTTTTTTCCTTTTTTTGCCCTGTTTTCGCCGGCGTTTGGGATAGTGTAGGCCATTCTGTTTTCGTCTTTTTCTTCTTTTTGTGTTTTCGCTTGCTTCGGCAACACATTCGTTTTCTGGCTGGTCTAGCTTTATGGAATGTCTTTTGGTTGTTTTGCTTGTCCGTTCAGAGGCCATGTGTTATGTTCTATGTTCTTGCTTTCTACTTGTAGAAATATCGAGGCGTCACACACCCTTCGCCCCTCACAGCTCCAGCGCCTTCTGTGCCATCTGCAGAGCGCCCTCAAACGTCCGGTGCCCGCCGATGAAGCCGGACGCGTGCACAAACACGGCACCCGGCACGACGGCGCCCTGGAGCAGGCCGTCGAGCGCCTCGTCGCGGAACCCGCGCCACGCCTCCGGCAGCGGCTTGCGGCTGGTGAAGGAGCCGGCCTCGACAGGCACGCACTGCACGCGCCAGCGGCTCTCCTTGTCCGGGTACAGCACGTACGCGACCTGGCTGTCGGCCGCGACGGCCGCAGCCTCCTCCTCGGCGTACAGGTGGTCCTTCCACGGGCACGACTGGCTGCGGAACACGAGCAGGCGGCCGCGCGGGTCGTACTCGTGGCGCGCCGCAAACGCTGCGCGCACCAGGCTGCGCGCCGGCAGCCACGCGTGCACGAGGTAGCGCAGCTCGCGGTCAAACTCCTCGCCGATGCGCATGCTGGCCTGCTCGAAGCGCGCGTCCTCGCTGGCCTGCCCGTCGTCCTCCTCCTCGTTCCACTGCGGGTTCAGCCGGCCGACCATGGCGCCCAGCGTGAAGCCGCCGTCCTTGTAGCGCTTCGGGATGCCCGCGCCGTCGTTGGCCGCCGCCAGCAGCGCCGGGTCGTACGGGTCGATGCCGTTGTCGTGCGCGTCCAGCGCCTCGACAAAGCCCGTGTACAGCTTGTTGAACAGCAGGTCGATGTCGGCCGCCGCCGTGGCCTGGTCCTCGGCCGCCGCGTCCGCCTCAGCACCCTCGACGTCCTCCTCGGCCGCCTGCTGCTGCTTCACGCTCCGCTCCACGATGCCGCGCCCAAAGTGCAGGTACACCAGCCCCGCCGACGACAGCTTGGTGGGCCGCCCCGGGAAGGTGGTCGTGAAGCCGCGCTGGTGGTGGTCGAACCGGAACCGCGCCGCGTCGTACTCGCCGCCCACGTCCACAACGGTGTGGCTCGCAGCCAGCTTGGCCGGGTCGCGCGTGCGCACGAGCGTTGCCTCTGCGTACTCGGGCACATGGCGCCGCAGCATGTGCACGGCCAGGGCCTCGTCGGCGTGGAAGTGGCCGTTGTGCGTGGCGATGGTGATGGCGCCGCTGTCCATCTTGAGGCGCTTGGCTGCTTGGTCTGTCATGGTGGAAAGTCTGCGCCAGAAAGAAAGCATACGGCTGATGTCCTCGTCTACTTGCACAGCACAGAGTTTTTGTAAGAGCGGTGGCCCAGAACCAGAACCCAGATCTTTTTTTGCGGATCCCCCCCCAACAACCCCACTAATGCTGGCACTGGGCGCCCTGTAAGAAGCCCTGTAAACTAACCTGGGATGCTGCTCTCCCCGGCTGCCTTTTCCAGGATTTTGCTGGATGACTAACGATCGCCAACTGTGCGCAGACCAGCCAATCACAGCAGCCCATGGCGCTTCGCAGCTCGGCGCGTTTTGCCCTTTTTCGTGCAGCTGCTCCTTTTGATGGTGGCCCGGATCCTGTCGTTGCCGGAACGTTCGCGTCGTGTCGCTTTGCTGAGGTCCTGCCATCGACGCCGACGCGGCCCCTATTCTCAACTTTCCTTCTTTTTCTCTTGTGGCGCCCACTCGTTTCGCCTTTTTTTTCCTTCTTCTTTTTTCTTTCTCTCCCCTGTCCCTTGATCCTGAATTGCTTCATCAAAAAGCCTCCCTTGAGATTCGCATTTTTTTCCCCCTTCGACAGCGCCTACGATCATCAGCAGCTCGCCTTCGGCTCGTTGGCTCCAATCAAATTTTGACCTATCCATCCTTTTCTCGCGGCGTGCTTGCATCCTCCTCCTTCCCTACCGACGTCACGATGGAACCCGAAAGCGCCCTGCCCTCACGAGACGTCAAGATGGAGGACACGTCGCACGAGGCGCCATCGCTGGCCTCAGCAACAGGCAAGGGCTCTGCATCCGCAGACGATGCGCCAAGGACAAAGCCCTACCGCTCATGGAAGAAGAAGTTCCAGAAGATGCGCGTCGAGTTCGATGAGAAGATGGAGCTGAACGAGACGCTGCACACGCAAGAGGTCGTGGCGTTGCAGACGACCAAGCGGCTGGCCGTGGAAATAGAGTAGGTTTTGGGAGACTGGGGGAAGGAGAGAATGCACTTGTGCCGTCGAGGGTGCATCCCCAGCTAACAGTCTGCGCAGCCGCCTTCTCGACCTGCTTCTCGACATCAACAACACACCCCAGATCCCGGCATCCAAGCGCATCGACCTCAGCCTGCCGCTTCCAGCAAAGGGAGGCAAGGCCCTTGACATTGATGTCGAAGGCGGCTGGGAGAAGCGCTTCTACAACAAGAGCACACCCAACGCGCCACCGCCAGAAGCACCGACCACGTCACTACGAAACCTTGTTCGCGACGTCCCACATGTCGACCTCACAGAGACAGCCAAGACGTACCCTTCGCGGCTCAAGGACCTTATCCCGTCCGAGGAGGTTATCAGCGCGCTGGCCAATCCGGAATCCGAGGCACTGGCACCGAAGAAACCGGCGGACACAAACGGCGCCGCTGCACCGACCTTGCTCCTCGCCGACGCGTATGCCGACAACTTCCTGACTGCCGATGACGTGGACAACTATCTGTGGGAAGTGGACCGCATTGCCGCCGGCCGTTCCCTGCTGGCTGGTGCTCCGCCGCCGCCCATGATTCCCACCCTGGCCCCCTTTGCCCATACGCCCGACACCTACGTCCCGACGACCAGCAAGTCGGGCGGCACCGGTGGCGGCGCAGATGGTTGGGAAGACTTCTTTAGCCGCAGCATCTCTAAGCAGGATCTGCCGTCAATTCTCACCAGTACGCCCACAACCACGACGCGCGACAGCATCCTCAAGAATCCCACCAGCGTGTACAACTGGCTCAAGAAGCACGCGCCCAAGCAGATCTTCCTGCAGGAGGGCGAGGCCTCGGCTGCAGCTGCGGCTGCTGCGGCGGCGGCGGCAGCGGCGGCGGCGGCGGCGTCCACAGCGGCGGCAGCAGCAGCCGGCGGAGCAGACGACGATGCCCAGTACGACTACCACCACTACTACGGCGGCAGCCAAAACGGCGGGGGCGCAGCCACCATCAGCACAGGCTCCACCACCGGCCGCAAGCGCAAGTCCGCCGCAGCCGCGCGCAGCGGCGGCGGCGGCGGCAACCGGCGCGTCTCGGCGCTGATTGCCGCCGGGGCAGACGATGCGTCTGCTGCGGCGGCGACGACGCCGTCGCCTGCGCGAACGCCCACGCCGGCAGCGGCGGCGGCTGGTGCACACGACTCGGACGGCGTGGCCACGCCGGTCGAGCCGTCCACGCCGCAGGCGGCGCCGGCGGCTGTGGGAGGCAAGCGCAAGCGGGCGTCGGCAGCGGCAGCGGCACTGGACGACGATGCCGGCTACCGGCCGACGGCCGCGGCGGCGTCCACAAGCCGCGCGGCCAAGCGGAAGCGTAAGAGCGAGGTCAAGGCCGAGGACGACGCAGCGGCGGCCACGGCTGCCGATGCCTCCACGCCGGCCGCCTCTACTGCTGCCGGCGCCGCGGATGGCGCCCCGGATGCTGCCGCTGGCCCGCCGTCGCCGCCCGCGGCGCTCCCCAAGAAACGGCCACGAACCAGCACCAGCAGCCGTGCTGCTACTGCCGCCGCCGCCACCGCTGCCGCCGCCGCCGCAGCGACCCCGGACTCGTCGGTTGCCGCGGCTGTTGACGAGGGCGCCATGGACGTCGAGGCCGAGGAAGAAATGGATGTGGACGCCGACCGGGCCGAGGCTGCGCCGAAAGCCAAGGCTGCGCCAGGCGGGGGGGGCGAGTCGGAGAGAACGACGGGCGCCGACCGCGAGACGAACCCAAGTTGAGAGGTCGCCGGGGATATCCGTCCCGTGAGAACAATCAAGAAAAAAGGATGCCGCGGCTATTGGAGTGGTGGTTTATGTGGACTTTTGCACTTGTACTATATATGGATTTCTCGCGCAGGACGGCCCGGTTTGTTTTACTTTTGCAGAAGCAATGGATTTCGTAATATGTGCAATTGTTTCTAGATTGTCTAGATTGTATACGAAGGAACGGCTCGGCAGAGTCCAACGCGGCCATGCATATGCCAATCCGGCCGTGCCGTCCAACCTCTCTTCTCGCCCGCCTCCCCCCCACGGTGTGTTTTTTTGCCTGCCGCAGTCTGCGGTCCGAGAGCGGCAGAGCACCATACTTCTTGTTCCAGTCCTTCCTTGCCTTGCGGCTGTTTCTTCTCCTACGTAGAAAGGCCGACGTGCAACACTGGACTACACCAAGACCAGCATGATATATGCGAGCAAATAAATCAACGGAACAGTCGTTCAAAAAGGGAGGGGCGTGGTGATGAACGGCGCAATGTCCCGGCATGCGACAGTCGTCGAGCGGGAAGGAGAGACACCGTGTTCGTGATCGTAGAGGTGAGATAGGCCGGCCGGTGAGCGGGTCTCTTAGGCAGAGCTTGGGTTGAAAGTGTCAGGTCGAGGTGATACAAGGGAGAAGGAGGTGTGGGGAGGAGGGGAAGGAACAAAAAAAAGTATGTTTCTTCGGGGCACCCCTTACAGCTTCTCCTGCAGGCTGCGGCGGATGCGGCGCTCGACCGCGCTCATGTACTCGCTGGTCGTGACGTAGCTGTCGCGGGAGGTCTTGCCGCAGGCCAGCGCCAGGTCCTTGGTCATGATGCCGTCCGTGTTGACGGTCTCAATGCAGGCCGTCTCCAGGGCGTCGGCGAAGGCGACCAGGTCCGGGGTGTCGTCGAGCTTGCCACGCTGGGCCAGACCACGGGTCCAGGCAAAGATGGAGGCAATGGGGTTGGTCGAGGTCTCGCGACCCTTCTGGTGCTCGCGGTAGTGGCGGGTGACAGTGCCGTGGGCAGCCTCCGACTCAAAGGTCTTGCCGTCGGGGGTGACCAGGACCGAGGTCATCAGACCCAGAGAGCCGAAGCCCTGGGCAACAACGTCGGACTGGACATCACCGTCGTAGTCTGTTGTTGGTTAGCGAGAGTGAAAAAAAAAGAAGAAAAAAACAGGCCGCGGGGGACGTACTCTTCAGGGCCATGATGTAGCCGCCCTTGCTCTTGATCATCTGAGCGACCATGTCGTCGATCAGACGGTGCTCGTACCAGATCTTCTTGGCCTCGAACTGGTCCTTGTACTCCTTCTCGTAGATCTCCTGGAAGATGTCCTTGAAGCGGCCATCGTACTTCTTCAGGATGGTGTTCTTGGTGCTCATGTACAGGGGCAGGCCCTTGTCGATGGCAAGCTTGAACGAGGCGTGGGCGAAGCCGCGGATGCTGTCGTCGGTGTTGTACTGGGTCTGGGCGACACCGCCGCCGTTCTTGAAGTCGAAGACCTCAATCTCCTCGGCCGGGCCACCGTCGGCCGGGGTGTAGACCATGGACAGCTTGCCCGGGCCGGGGATGACACGGTCCTTGGCGCGGTACTGGTCACCAAAGGCGTGGCGGCCGATGATGATGGGCTTCTCCCAGCCCGGCACCAGGCGCGGGATGGCGGGGATGACAATGGGCTCACGGAACACGGTGCCACCAAGAATGTTGCGGATCGTGCCGTTGGGTGACAGCCACACTGGAACCGGTTAGACACGTTTGGCCATATTTGGAGAGGGGCCGGACCGTGTAAGAGGGGGAGGGGTAAAAGGGGGCACGGGAAAAAAAGCCCCGAGGTAACGGATGAAAATCAAACAAAAAAAATCAAACAGTCCGGAAGACCGGAAAAATACTCACTCTTCTTCAGCTTGAACTCCTCCACACGGGCCTCATCAGGGGTGATGGTGGCACACTTGACGCCGACCTGGTACTTCTGGATGGCCGCGGCCGAGTCCAGGGTGACCTGGTCGTCGGTGGCATCACGGTGCTCGAGGCCGAGATCGTAGTACTTGAGGTCGATGTCGAGGAAGGGCAGGATCAGCTTGTCCTTGATGTCCTGCCAGATGACACGGGTCATCTCGTCGCCGTCGAGCTCGACGACGGGGTTCTTGACCTTGATCTTCTTGATCGGGGCGGCCGTAGCCACGCCAGCTTGGGTAGAAGCCATGACGACAGAAGAGCGGAAGGTGGGACGGTGGCTAGGGCGGACAAGGAGATCGGCGGCTCTGCAGTTGAAGGTGGACTTGGAGTGCGAGTTGGCAGCGGTGGTGAAGGAGGAAGCAGGAGGGGAAAGCGAAGAGAACGAGGAGGCCGCAGACAGGTTAACAGAAAAAGATTTGGAGGAGGCGAGGCGAAAAAGCGGGCCACCACCTCGGCCGGCAGACACACGGAGGGCGAGGGAATTCATAATCAAGGTATAGAGGGGAAAGGAAGGGGGGGGGGGAAGGGGGGGGGGGAAAGGTACGGGGGGCCGGACTGCGCGGGAGGGTCTTGTCAATTGCGACCGGGGCCGGCAGAAAGTTGATTAGGCGTTGATGAGTTCTTCCGTCCCTCGGAAGGTCGCCGAGACAACGACAGCGGACGTGGCGCTAGGGCGATACCAGCGGAATGATGCGGGATGGCAGGCAGGACGAGCACGCGAGCGTGGCGGGCACGACGTTCTGCTCGGGGGGGTCTTTTCCGAGACGTCGTTTGACGTTTTGGAGCGCTTTCACTTGCTTCTTGGGGATGGTGTTGTTGACAACTTAGCCGAGGATCACAGCGGCTAACGTCACACGGACGATCGGGGGTTTGTTTCGTTCTTGGTTCCGAGTCGCGTCGGGACTTCGATCCACAGAAGAAAAGCTACTAATAAGACGGTTAGGCGCTGACAAAAGAAAAGAGGACAAATAAAGGGGGATAGGGCAGCAAATGCTCACCAAGGGACTGTTGCTGCGGAGGTTCGTGCGGCAGATGGAGGACGATGGGTCGATGAATGGGATGCTTTCTTGGAGAGACTGAGTTTTTGAGTTCTCTTCAAGACTCCAGGTGCGACATCGGCCACAAGTTTTCTTATTTTTTGCGTTTTTTTTTGTCTTGGTTTTTTTCTTTTCCTTATTTTTTGGCCCTGTTCTCCACTACTCTCTTAGGGGAGACACAAAGCACTCCGGCGGTCTGACACGGGGCACGGTGGTCTCCGGACGGCGTGCGGCTCGGTGCTTTGCAGTTGGCAGGTGTTTCAGGACGGTCACAGCAGCTGGGTTTGTGGGTGTTCAAAACGGTGTTCGTTGTTGTACGATGCAAGTTTTTTTTTTTTTTTTCGTGTCCTACGCGTCTTACGCGAAAAGTGAGGGGAAGTATATAACGGTAGAACGGGCCAGCCTGGCTCCTGCCGGTTGATCGTACAGAGACGTCGTCCCTCCCTTTCCCGGACATGCACCTTCCTGCCTGTCAACTCTGCTGGTTGTCCTCGGGGTTCCTGCGACTCCGTGGACGACGAAAGAGGCAGGCACGGAGCACGCCCGGAGGAGGGATGGATGGTGGGGTGAGGAGGGGTTCTCCCCCGCATTTCGGGCGTCGTTGCTTGCCCTGCAGCGATTTCTCGTATTGGGGGACCCACCCGGCCGCCCTGGGTTGCAGCCGCCGTCGTTTGCCGTTGTTGCTGTCCGATTGAGGGAACGAGTACGCTCCGCACCACTATGGAGCACCACACGCATTCTACAGAGTACGTAAGATACGTCACGCTCGTTGGCACAATGCGCCGACGCGCCGAGCGCGGAACAGGCATTTCCGCAAAAGGTGGGTCTGCGATCGAGCTGGCGTGCAGCCCATGAGTCTGCGTGGGGGTCTGCTCGGAGTCCGTTGTCCGTAATAGTGTTCGGTAGTATCTCGTACTGTTTTCTATTTGTATAAATAAGAATTCAGGCTATCAAGGCACGGGGACACTCTCTTTCGCCTCTGGCTGCTTTTCTGGAGCCGGGCTGGCCACGCCGGCGATGTCCCCGATCAGCGCCGGGTCGTCGAGATACCATGTCTGGTCCACGGCCGGATCCAGCTCCTTGGTCGAGAAGCCGTTGCCCAGGTAGCGGAAGCGATTGGCGCGGCGGTTTGGCCGGCCAGCGGCACCCTTGCCGTCGTCGTCGTCGTCGTCTGTCGCATACACGTATTCATAGTCCTCGCCGCGGAAGGTCTCCAGCATGTGGAAGAAATGGATGCGGCTGCCCGGGTGCAGCGCGGTGACGAGGGGCGTGTCTGCGTTGCCGTCGTCTGCACCTTTCTTCTCGCCCTTGAACCAGGAGCTGCACGAGCCCGCCCACGTGGTGCGCGGCATGAACGCGCGGATGTGCTCGTTGTAGTCGTCCACGGCGTCCTGGGACGGGGCGAGCGCCCGGATGCCCTCGGTCTGGCACTTGCGGATTGCGCCGGCGATGTACGTGGCAATGTGCTCGCTCAACGTGAACACGCTGCCGTGGCCGATGGGTGCATTGGGTCCGAGGAAGGCTGGTTGTCAGCGCCATCAGACGAAATGAAACAAAAAAGAACAGAAAACAAAAGGGACCTACTGAAGTAGTTTGGCATCCCAGGCACGGCACACGACATGTAGGCCTCGGGCGCGCGGTCGCGCCACAGGTCCTGCAGGTTGCCGGTGCGGCCGACCAGCGGAAAGCGTGGCCGGAACGACAGGTCGAAGCCCGTGGCGCACACAATGGCGTCGAGCGGGACCACCTCGCCCGAGGCCAGCTCCATGCCGTCGGGCAGGACCCGGCGCACGCCGTCCGTGACGACCTGGACATTGGCCTTGGTCAGGGCCGGCAGATACGCCGGGGCCGGCGTCATGCGGCGGCAGCCCAGCGGGTAGTCGGGGATCAGGGCCTTGCACAGGCGCTCGTCGCCGCCCAGCATGGCCGTCATGTACTGGCGCACGTGCTTGATGGCAAAGGCCTGCACGGGGCCGTCTTTCAACAGCTGGGAGAGTCAGCGAGAGATACAGAGGCAGCAGAATGAGGGAGAGTCGTACAATCGGAAACGTGTTATTGACCTCCTTCTCGATCGTCTTGACAAAGGTCCGGTAAAAGGCCGGGTCGTTCTTAAACCGCTCGATCTGTTCGGCCGTGAAGTTCTCCTGGGCGTCCAGCTGGACGTCCCGCAGCACGGCACCCGCGGCGCCCATGGAGAAGATCTGGACGCGCGGCGGGATCACCCACGTCGGCGTGCGCACGACGTGCACCAGCTTCTGGACCTGCGGCTGCAGGGCAGGCACCAGCTGCACGCCCGACGCGCCGTTGCCGATCACGGCCACACGTTTATCCCGGCCGTCAAACGCGGCCGGCCAGCGGGCGCTGTGGATGAGATCCCCTTTGAACGTGTGCAGCCCTTCGATGTCGGGCCATTTCCAGTGGCTTTGTCTTGTCAGTTATACGACACCAAAGAAAACAAGTGAAAGGACTCTGAAAAGGACTCACTTGAGAATACCAGACGCGTCGATGAGAAAGTCGGCGTAGTCGTCAAACTGCGTACCGCCGCCGGCCACCTTGAGATTCCAGCGACTCGTCTCCTCGCTCCAGTGTGCCGCAACGACCTCGTGCTCGGTCTTGATGACGTTGCGCATGCTCTCGTCGTCGCAGATGCGGCACAGATAGGCGCCAATCTCCTCGGCGGGCGAGAAGAAGTTGGTCCACGCGCGGTTCGGCCGCCACGAGAACTGGTAGTTGTGGCTGGGCACGTCGCAGCGGCACCCGGGGTAGCGGTTCTCGTACCAGGTGCCGCCCACGTCCGCGTTCTTCTCGTAGACGACGTGCTCAAAGCTGCCGGGCGGCAGCTGCCGACGCAGCGTCCGGATCATGTTGATGCCGCTGGCCCCGGCACCAATGCCGACGATGCGGACGTGCCTTGGCGTGCCCAGCGGCTTCTCGCGGACAGTATAGCTGGGCAACGGAGCCGCATGGTCGGCGGTTGTGTCAGGGACAGCTTTGGTATCTGGAGCGGCCATGGTGGCGGCGTCGCTTGGCACGGCCTCGTTCACACCGCGGTGACTGATGTGGTCGAGGCTAGAGGGTGCAGAGGGTACGAGTACGCTCGTGGACATGACTGCATTTGCTTATGATGACAGCATGCTAGAAGGAAAGCGAGATTGCAAAGTCGTTTTTTTGGCGCTGGTCTCAATCGACCCGGGGAACTGGCAAATGCAGGAGAGAAAGTTTCGACAGGATGAGACCAGCAGCCCTCTACTTTATAACCTGGCAGTGGATACGAGAGAGCATGAATGAGCAAGGCCCAGATGGGTCCATGCTGCATCGATAAACGGAGCAGATGGAGATATGCCTGGACAAAGACTGTTGGCCACGTCATTCGGAACGATTGCTCTCCCAGCACAATCCTGCTCACGGCTCAAGGATGATGGCGAATCAGAAGCCTTATCGGCGACTACACGACGGGGGGACCCTGCACGACATCCCCTGAAGAAAAGACACCATGACCGAATCAATATGCAGATGCAGCCACCGGACCACCCTGGTCGTTGTAGATTCAGCAGCTTCCTTGTCCGGGGCCTCGGCGGCGCAACCGACATGCATGCTGTCTGGACGAAGGTGAGGGGGGGGGGGAGAATAACGCTGCAGACGACAACGCCGTTACGGGTAGAAAGAGCAAAGAACGGAACAAGTCCCTATTTTGGGACCTCCCATGCTTCGCGCATGCAGCTCCCCGTCGCAGCAGATGCAGCTAACGGACGCCCATGCTCCCCCCCCTACGCCCGTGGGAAGGGAGGGTGCAGGCCAAAGTAAACAAAGCTAGGGCCGGCGGAAGACCAGGGCTTTCGTTGGTCAATTTACGGGTTGATCCGCCAAGAGCGGTGTCGATCCAGCATGCAGGCGTGGCTGGAGAACGGGGGGGTAGACAGACTAGCAGAGGAGAATTCCGGGCATGCCCTCCATCTGCGCTGGCCAGCATGCTCTCTCGATTCGCCCTCGTGGTGCAAAAGTGGAACGAGCCGAGGGGCCGAGCTGGGCCAGACGATCATACGACAACTATTGGACGCGAGGAAAAGACAAAGCATAAGAGGGATGGGGGGAAAGGGAGAAAGAAAAAAGAAAGAGAAGAACGTGCCGGAACAAAGATGCAGCCCGTGAGCGGGAAGATGCGGGAAAGGCGACAGACGAGAGAAGCAATCAGAAAAGAAAGTAGATAAGAGAGAAAAAATTATGAGACATGTGTCGGTCGTATACTGTCCAACCAAAAGACGATGAGGCTTGCAAACCTCTCGTGCATTGCGCTGGTTGAGAGGAAAGCGGGGAAGCGTGCAGGACGAGGCTAGACAGCCGCAGTTGGGGCGAACAAACCGGGAAGGCGGTAAAGAGCCCATTCTCCAAGAGGGGGGGGGGGTTCCACAAAAAAAGACGACGACGGACGAGCAGCGACGCCGGCAGAAAAAACGAAGAGGGAACGAACGAACGTGGCGAGGCGCGATACGACACACACGGCGCTCGGAAACGCCCACGTGACGACTTGGACCAAGGCCGCTCGACGGGCAAAGACAGACAGGGCGCAGCGGCTTGATCAGCTCTGACACACGCCCGCACGGCTGGAACCTCTCTGTGCCACGCCGACGTCGTGGGTAGGGAGAGACGAGGAGAAGCCAGAGAAGGAGGGGGGCCAGAGCTGCGATTAAGAGACGACTTGTGCATTTGCACTTGATCCTGAAAATGGCGTCCTTTTCGTTTTCCTTTTCGGGCGACGACATCGAGGGCGACGACGAGGACATGCACGGTGGCACGGCGGCCCCGCAGACACAGCAGACAGGGGCACAGGCACAGGCACAGGCACAGGCACAGGCACCACCACCACCGTCCGCGTCCGAAACCACTGCGGCCCCTGCAGCCGCCAGCGCGTTCCCTGTCCAGGGCAAGCCCCAGCTGCCGGCGCGGCGCCACGACCTGCAGGAGATGCTGGCCCGGCTGCCGTCCAAGATTGCGTACGGCATGCTGCGCGTGGCCCTGACGCCACGCGAACAAGAGCCGGGCGCAGCAGCATCAGCAGTAGCAGCAGCGCCCAGCTGGGCCAGCCTGCCGCGGCGCGAGCTCTGGGATGTCCGGGTGCAGCTGATGGCCGAGGACGACCGCATGGGCGAGGGCGAGGGCGGCGAGGGCGACGCCAGCGTGGGCCTGGGCACCCACGACGTCAAGACGGGCATCTACGAGGGCGGCTTCAAGAGCTGGGAGAGCAGCTTCGACCTCGTCAAGGTGCTCCTGCAGCCGGCGTCGGCCGGGACGACGGCCGGGCCGCCCTCGCCGTCGGCCGTGGCGGCCAGCGTGCTCGAGACCGGTGGGCCTGCGCATGTGATTGAGGTAAGACAAGCCGCCCCTCGTGAGAAAGGAAGACCATAAGATAATTTGCTCACGTTCCAGCTTGGCTGCGGCACGGCCCTCCCGTCGGTTGCCCTGTTCCAGTGGCTCTGCAGCCGGAGCGCCGCACCTGGCCAGGGCCCCGTGTCCATCACCGTCGCCGACTACAACCCGAGCGTGCTCTACCTGGTGACGCTGCCCAACTTCCTGCTCGCCTGGGCGCTCCAGCAGCGCGCGGCCGGCAACCCGCTGCTGCAGCAGGCGATCACCACAGAGGGCGAGCCGGGCGAGCCGGGAGACAACGGCGACGGCGGCGGCGGCGAGCTCGAGCTGACGGACGAGGTCAAGAGCGCCTTCTGCGCCTTTCTCGCCGCGTCCGGCACCACGCTGTCCTTTCTCTCGGGCGGCTGGTCGCCCGCGTTTGTCGACCTGCTGTACGCCGGCGACGGCGGCGCGGCCGGCCGCAGCACCGCAGCCCCGGCCACCACGCTGGTGCTCGGCGCCGAGACGATCTACTCGCCCTTTGCGCTCGAGTCGTTTAGCGACACGCTGATGGCCATTCTCCGGCGGGAGCAGGGGGGCAGCGGCGGCGGTGTCGGCAGCGACGGCTCCCCACGGGCCATGGCCATTGTCGGCGCCAAGAAGCTGTACTTTGGCGTGGGCGGCTCGCTCGGCGACTTTGCCGTGCGCATGGCCGAGGCCGGCGCAACGGTGCGGGAGCTGAGCGAGGAGACGGAGGGCGTGCGCCGTGGTGTGGTGCAGTGTTTTCTGGAGTAAAGCGAGAACAGATCGTTTTGGATTGGCGTTTAATGCGAGGCCATAGCAGCACAATTGTTTCACAGTGAGCGTCCGTGGCCTCTGACAGTGGGCTTCCCTATGACGGTTGCGCGCTCTTTGCATCCGCCAACAGTGGCGCTGGCTACGTGAAGCCTCTTACGAAGCTCAGAGCCAACATCAACAGAAAACGGTTCCGTGGTGCAGTTGGTTAGCGCATCGTACTAATATTCTGTATCAGAATCCAATGCGAAAGTCGAGAGTTCGAGCCTCTCCGGGACCATTTCTTTTTGCTCTTTTTTTTTTTATTCGGTTCATCGCCGGGGCCTTTTTCAGCGTTTTTTATTGCCCTTATTCCATTTGAAATTGCTTTGCTGAAAAGCCAATCTCCCGACCAACGGCCGTGCATCCACTTTTTGCAAGGGTTCTTCACCAAACAGCACCGGGGAAAGTACTCCACCCGCAAAATTGCCAGGTGTCAATACCTGCCCAATGCACGCTAGCCGGCCAGATGCAGGTACCCAGCTGCGGAAAAAGGTCCCATCAACGTCTAAAGCGGACGCCGCCGTGCTCTGTTCGGTCGCGTTCTCCACCCCATGCCGCCTCTTCCAGCGCCTGGACGCCCTCGTATCCTGCGTATGGTGCCAGGCCCTGCGCAATTCTGCAATTCCCGGGCCGCCTTTCCTCATTGTGGAGTTTGCGCGCGAAATACGAGCCGGCGCTCCGCACAGGGCGATCGAATACGGCCTGGTTCTGGGCCCTCGTGCCTTCCCCTTCTCCTTTCGACGCCGCGGCCCCCAGGTCCACTTGCCATGGTCTGCTGCTGCCTGCTTTTCTCCTCTCCTCTCTTCGGGACGCGCTCTCGTCTCTTTCTCTCCTCTTTTTCTTCTTTTTTTCCTCACGTCTTGTCCAACATCACCGCATCGTCGCCTCTACATTCGTTTTTCTTGCTCTTTAGGTGAGTGTGGCTCCTTTGTTTACTTTGCCTCAACGCCGCGTTCTAGCGTGCCTGCGCCCCTTTCTGCCTGTTCTCCTTGATCTCCTGTTCTGTGGTCTGTTCCTCGGATCGTTCGTTATCTGTACGAGCTGGCATGCTCGCTCGCGAGTCTCAGACTGGAACCAAACACGAAACAGTCCTTCCTGCCAGCTCTTTGCTCCACGTTGTTCACCCGGAGCCTCAGCATTCCAGTCGCGCTCCGGCAACCGTTCGTTCTTTGGAAGCCGGTGTTCCGTTGTCGCGACTGATTTTTTTTCTCTTTTCCTTTCTCTTTTCCTTTCTCTTTTTTTCTCGGGCTTCTTTGTTTCGTTTACCATCCGATTGAAACTCTTCATCTGATCTAACACTTCCTAGTCCCTCGTTTCAAACATAATACCTTCGCTTAATCCGCACTCCTTCGCCAAAATGAAGTTCACCGTCGCTGCCGCCTTCGCCTCTCTGGCTTCCACTGCTTCGGCTGCCGCCTTCACCAACTCGGTCGTCGACCCTCTTCCGGGCCAGCCCTTTACCCTGACCTGGACCAACGCCACCGGCCCGGTCACCCTCTACCTGGGCGAGGGTGCTTTCACCAACCTGGCCAGAGTCCTGACGATTGACGGTAAGTGGCCTGTCACGCCTCGCTGTTGTCCAGAACCGGCCCCAGACTAACAATTCCCGCAGCCGACAACAGCGGCACCAGCTACACCTGGCAGGTCCCGACGGACCTGAAGGAGGACACCTACGCGTTCGAGATCGTGGACTCCACGGGCGTCAACTACAGCAGACTGTTTTCGCTGACCGGCACCGGCACGGCCTCGTCGAGCTCCCTGTCTGCCTCGGCTGCCTCGTCCACCTCGTCTGCCGCCGCGTCGTCCTCGGCTGCCTCGTCTGCTGAGTCGTCGGCCACCTCGTCGTCTGACGCGTCGTCCATTACCTCCTCGGCCGCCTCGTCCGCCTCGTCTGCCGCCATCACCTCGTCTGCGTCGTCCAACACCACGACCACGGCGTCTTCTTCGAGCACCAAGTCGACCACGCTGACCTCGTCCACGAAGAGTACGAAATTTTTAGTCTACTTACCTCTCTTCTTCTTCCGCTTATGCTAATGCACTCCAGCTGCGTCGTCCACGGCCACTGCCACGGCCACCGCTACGGTCCCCAACACCAACAACGGCCCCCAGGCCAAGTCCCCGCTTGCCCTGGTTCTGCTGACTGTTGCGGCGCTGGCCTACTTCAACTAAGCGAGCAGGCTTTTTTTCTTCTGCCGCTCGGGCATGCAGGCACGGCCTCGCAGGAACACGAAAAGGATCTGGGACCAGGTTCAATGGGCTTTTTGAATACTTGTTTTGATAATGTTTAATCTGTTGCCGGCGATCTTCCGCCATTTGTAATTTACAGCGTTTTGGGGCTTCATTTTCTTGTCAGTCTTGCCATCTGGCCCATGCGAGACGGCCCGTCTTTGTTACACCTGTCGGACTCCATGATTGGAGCTGTCAGAACTGCCGAGGCCCAATGTTGCACCGCAACATGCTGCTTGCACGACGCGAGCCTGTGTAAGAGTCCGAGGCGAGCATGGGTCCGGCCGGTCATTGCGTGCATTGCGTGCATCGTCACTGCGAGTATTTTGTGAACGTTAACGTGAATTCACCATCTTCTCGACACCTGATTTTAACAGAGAAAACGTCTATAACAAGCCGTAACGGAAACGCCGTGTGATGCAGAAAGAGCCCCCCAAAAACCAAGAATGTCTAAACCAAATTTGAAAACAAGACACGAATACCCCCGGCCGCTGCTCCTTCGCTCAGAGCTTGCTCTTCAGTGGCGGCGCGTCCGCATCCTCCTCTGCGCCGGCCGCCGTGTCCTCGGACACCACGGCCACGACGACGCAGATGTCGTCCACCTTGCCGCCGTGCCAGGTCTCCTGCGGGTAGTAGCGCTTGACCTCCTTGGCAAAGGGCCCGTTGAGCGTTGCGTTGGTGCTGGCGGCCTTGGCGGCGCCGGTGATGAGCGTCGCGAGGACGCTCTGCAGGGTTGGGGTCGCCTTTTTGTTTGGAGAGGCCGCCGCCGTCTCGGCGGCGGCAGCGGCAGGGGGGTGCGTGAGCTGGTGCAGCGCGGCCGGCGACGCGACGGCGACGCCACCGTCGCGGCGGCTCTTGCGCCAGGCGCCGGACGCGGCCATGGCGCGGCTGACGATGGCGAGGATGTCCTGGTTGAACAGGTTGTCCCAGACGCCGTCGGACGCAAAGACGAGCACGTCGCCGTGGCGCAGGTCGTGGCGCGTGACGTCGGCGTCGCGCGGCATGTCGCTCAACTGCGCGCCGCCAAAGGCGGCCATGCGCGCCAGCAGGCTGGGCGGGATCACGCTCAGCTGGTAGGGCGTGTTGAACGCGTGCGTCTGCGGCGCCGAGCACGCGTGCATCGCGTTCAGCCGCAGCTGCACAAACCCGCTGTCGCCCAGGTTCGCCACGTCCAGCGTGCCGTCCGGCGCCAGCACGCCCACCACCGCCGTCGACCCGCCCGCCGCAATCGCCCGGTCGTGGCACACCGCCCGGTACCCCGTGTCCATCAGCTGCTGCGCCGCCGGCAGCCGGTCTTCTGCCGCCGCCGCCGCCGCATTGTCAGCCCCTGCCCCTGCCACCGCCGCCTGCGCCATGTAGCTGCACAGCCCGTGCGAGAAGTCGGCCGGGTCCACGCCCGAGTCCATCCAGCCGCCCACGCCGTCGGCCACGCCGAGCGCCACCGCGCCCGCCACGCCGCCCACGCGACTCACAAAAAAGGCATCCTGTCCGCTGTCGGGCCGGTCGGCGGCCGCGGGGACGCCCCCCTTGGGCTCTTGGCTGGGGTCGAAGTCGTAGACGTGTACTGCCGGGTCGTATGGGCGGTCCTTGCCAATGAACGAGGCGGCCACGCTGTAGGAGAAGATCTGTCGCCGCTGTGTCGTCGTCGGGGAGGCTGCTGTGCTGTGGAGGGAGGCGTTCGTCGGCCGCGAGGGACGCCTCTTCGCATCACGCGGGCAAGCCATTGTGGAGGAAAAGAGAGAGGCCGAGGGGGCACCGCGGCCTACTGCTGTGGAGGAGTATGCTGCCCGTTGCCTTGCAGCAAGGGGGGTGGCTGAGGAGTATCGGACTGCTCTTGCTGCTGCTGCTGCTGCTTTGCTTGGTTAGACCTTTGGGTGAGATCATCGTGACACAGTCACCAAGTCGCAGGAGAGAGGAACCGTACATTGCCGTAGACAAGGCCAGGTGGCAGACAGGATCTCCCGCGTCGACGCAGCGGCCATGTTCGGGAGATCTGCGGCCGTCGGCGGGCGGACGGACTCGGAACAGCCTGCTGCACCGAGCAACAGTCGGTCGCGTGTGAGTTTTTGAAGAGGCCCTGGATCGATCTCGACTGGGTTTGCAGAGGAAGCCGAATGCGGGGAACAATAAATATGCAGGGCGGGCTGAGGTTCCGTCTGTCGCAACCCGCGGCGATAAAAACGACGCAAGATGAAAATGAAAATAGAGCTCAAAAAGTGGATCCTGCAGGCAGTCATTAGCGGCAGTTGATTGTTTTTGCAGAGGTACATGTATATAGTGTGGTGATGCACAGCAATTTAAAGTACACAGTCCACCACACTGTTCAAAACTTTTTGTATGGTGCAAATACCACACAAATAAAGTATACAGTCCATTCTTGACAGTGCCAATTTCCCCACGAGTTGATTTCACGTGAGAGTCCGATCCCGAATTGCTCCTTTGAAAACAGCACTAATTATTGACAATATGACGCATCCTATTGGCTGCGGTGTTGTTCCGTGCCAGCCTGGGGAGCGAAGCGGAGGGCCGCTAGCCGAGGTGTCCCGAATTCATGAGCAAAGACACAGCACCAAAAAAAGAGGCATTCTACCACGCACGACCCCGTGTCTTGATCTCCCCGATTGCGCTCTTCCTCGCCCTCCGCCTCTGCCGCGCTTTTGCTCTCGACTCCTCAATCCCGCGCCACTCTCGCTCCAGGAATTGGCACAAGGCCGTCGTTTTCCTCTCCTCCGTGTCTTCACTTCCTCGTGATCCGCCGTCCTCTTTCAACCACCCCCCCCCCCCCCTCCTTTGCCCACGATGGCTGCTCTCCGCTCTTCCACAATGCGCCTCTTTGCCGGGGCACGGCCGATGCTTGCGGCCGGCGTTCCTGCCTCTTCTTCCTCTGCCAGCTCTGCCGCCGCCGCCGCCGCGACCTCGTCATCACGGAACCTGCGCCGGTCGATGGCCACGACGGCGGATGCGCCGGCAGCCCCGCGGAACAAGTCGTTCAAGATCTACCGCTGGAGCCCCGACAAGCCGACGGAGAAGCCGCACATGGACCACTTCACGCTGGACCTGAACAAGACCGGCCCCATGATGCTGGACGCGCTGATCCGCATCAAGAACGAGCAGGACCCGACCCTGACGTTCCGCCGCAGCTGCCGTGAGGGCATCTGCGGCAGCTGCGCCATGAACATCAACGGCGTCAACACGCTGGCCTGCCTGTGTATGTCTTCCTCTCTCCTCACCACCATCATCATCCTCTCCTCCGGGACCACCCCGCCAGCAACGCTCAGCCACTAACAGTACAGGCCGCATCCCCGACGACAACAAGGAGGTCAAGATCTACCCGCTGCCGCACGCGTACGTGGTCAAGGACCTCGTGCCCGACTTGACCCAGCTGTACAAGCAGTACAAGTCGATCAAGCCCTACCTGCAAAGAGACACGCCGGCCCCCGACGTACGTGATCACATGACCGGGTTTTCTCGTTTTCCTTTTTCTCCCTCGGCATTGCAATGACTAACAGCCCCCCCCCTCTACAGGGCAAGGAGTACCGCCAGAGCAAGGAGGACCGCAAGAAGCTCGACGGCCTGTACGAGTGCATTCTGTGCTTCTGCTGCTCGACGTCGTGCCCGTCGTACTGGTGGAACTCGGAGGAGTACCTGGGCCCCGCCATCCTGCTGCAGTCCTACCGCTGGCTGGCCGACTCGCGCGACGAGAAGAAGGCCGAGCGCAAGCAGATGTTTGAGAACTCCATGAGCCTGTACCGCTGCCACACCATCCTCAACTGCACGCGGACGTGCCCCAAGGGCCTGAACCCGGGCCGTGCCGTCGCCGAGATCAAGAAGGAGATGGCGCTGTAGAGGACCCGGTGACGACGACGACAGCGTTCTGAGATTTTGCATCTATGCGGTTTCTTTTTTCCTTTTTCCAACATCCTCTCGGGGTCTTGTCGCCGACCCCCCCGCCGGTCGCTGCGTGCTCTTTTTTGTGCCGCTCCCTCTTTTGCATCTCTGCATGTTGTTTATTGATCGGTGTTTTGAGGCGACGGGGACGCAGACGGAGCCGTTTGGAGAGGTTATAGAATGGGCGGACAGGCTTGGAGAAAGAAGGAGTCCGATTGGCAACGACGAAGAAGAGAGAAAAAGAAAAACCTACCAAAAAAAAACGAGAAAAACATTCATCAACCGGTCATTGTGTACCCCGTCACGGCAACGGCAACGGCAAACAACACGAGGAAGAGGAGCATGGGTGGTCATTTTTTTGGTGTCTCTTGTCGTGCAGCAGCAGCTCTGTTATATTTTTACTGTCTCTATAAACGATACTTCTACTGCTTGGTCTGTCCGATTTTGATCGCATCGTAGACAATGTCGACGGGTACGTAGCTGTCGATGATCGGGGACACGCCTGCACGAGTCAGTAATTATTATATCAGGAAAGGCAGAGGGACCAGAACGCACCGTCGTACCACGCCAACGCGTAGAACCGCTCGTCGTGCGGCAGCGCCACCCACTTGCCGGGCTGCCCGGGCTGTCCGGCGTACACGAGCGTGTTGGCCAGCAGCGGCGGCGGCGGCGGCGCCTGCGGGCTCCGGGTCTCGCTGTGGTGGTCCTCGTCGCCGTGTGCCTCCTCCGCTGTCAGGGCGCTGCTGCGGCCATCCGGCAGGCCGTCGCTCAGCACAAACGACTGCCAGTCCATGGTGATGCCGGTCGTGTTCGCCTCCGCCGCCGACACGGTCACAAAGGAGAGCGGGCGGAGCGCGCCGCTCGTGGGAACGGCCAGCAAGCGGTCGTTGTCGCGATCGGACCCGAACGTGGACCAGTGGTGCAGCACTGCAACGACGCCGGTCGTGTTTTCCGCAGTCGGTGAGGACGGCAACGGCACGGGATGGACAAAGGCTGGCCGGGCATCGTGAGAAGGCGGATAGGACGGCGAGGGCAGGGCCACGCCACGACCGGTGTCGTAGAGCCAGCCGCTGAGCTGGGAGCCTCGTGGACTGGGCGGTGGTCAATATGATGAGGGAACAAAGATTGTAGCAGTAAACGTACCCAACGACACTCAGCTGGAGAATGTAGGATTCCGAGGAGGGCAAGGCGTTGGCATCGACCGTAGCTGCGACGGCAACAGCCAACAGGCCAGCCAGGAACAGACACGCAGCAGACTTCATAGTCGGTCGAGGGATGAGGATACAGGAAGAGGAAATTCAAGGAAAAAATGAAGTTTGGCACAGTTGAGGCGAGAGCCAGAGCTCCTTCCCTGTTTGAATAGACTGCCAGGACAATCAGGCACAGGTCAGATGACCCAATATCAGACGAAAAAAAAAGGCAGAAATTTCTATGACAATAAATGCTAGGGGGATATGATCAGGGCTATATTATCATGAACGACTCATAAGAATTTTGGTATCCAGTCGGCAAGCGTACGCCTACGGGTAGACCGGCGCGCCGTCCACGACGCTGTAAAACGCCTGCGGGTCGATCGGCCCGAAGCACGCCTCGGTGTAGCGGGCGCGCGCCGGCATGGCCTCCTGGACGCGCAAGAAGGTGTCGAGCTCGCACCAGCCGTCGACACGGGCGGCGTCGCACTCGGCGAAGCTCAGGCCCAGCGGCACGGTGCGCTGGTTGAGGACGAAGTGGACGTACTTGGTCTCGTTGCCGCTGGTCAGGTAGCCGGAGCGGTCGGCGGCGACGGGATGCGGGGTGCGGATAATCTCAATGTCGAAGCGGGCGCCAAAGGGCGTCAGGTGGGAGACGGTGAAGTTGTGCGGGCCCGGGTAGGCGGTCGGGTCGAGAGGCTGGGCGAACTGGGTCAGGCCAAAGGCGGCCATGATGGACACGATGTTGGTGTCGTGCGAGAAGTCGAGGTAGAGGCTCTGGTTGAGCGGGAAGGTGGCGGTGTTGTTGTCGAGCGTGACGTTGATCTGCGAGCCCGAGTAGCCGAGCGTGTGGTTGTGCAGCCGGGCCATGACCTCCTGCTGGTAGCCGATGCCGACGGCGCGCTGGTTTTGTTAGCACCATGTTTCCGGAACATAACTCTTGTCGCGATTTTGACATACCCCTGACCACGACTGGAAGGCGCTGTTGCCGGCAAAGTCCAGGTCGATGGAATAGCCAAAGCCCACCCACTCCTCGTACGTGAACAGGCTGCAGAAGCGGCTGAAGCCAAAGGCGGCCTGGATGGTCTCGTCAGCACAAAACGGTTTCTAGCTAGGCATACAAACTGGCATACATACCGTCTCGTAAGGACACAGCGTCTGTGCCGAGTAGGTGTCTTCCACGGTCCAGTCCACGTCGCCGTCCAGCATGCTGCGGAAACGCTCCGTCGCATTCTGCAGATACTTGTTGACCCAGGTGCTCCGCATCGAGTTGCCATTGGTCGTGTTCTCGGAGTTGGGGCAGTTCAGGTACCCGGCCAGGGAGTTGTTGGCGCCATGCTGCTCGAGGATGAGCTCGATCGTGGCATTGTTCGTCCTGTGGATGCTGTTAGACGAGAAAGCGAGAGCGAAAGCCGTTGCGCAGACAGCATACCATTCAAGGCCAAAGAAGCCAGCAAGGAAGTTCTCTGCCGACTTGAGCATGCGGTCTTGGGTCTGCCTCGTGTTAGTTGGGCCCTTGGCCAGAAAGGAAGGTCCAGAGAGAACGCACCGTCGTCCGAACAATGATCTTGCTGTTGGGGTTGTACAGGTTGCCGTACATGTAGGAGTGCAAGACGCCCGAGTCGTACAGTTCCTGCCGACCTGTTACGAGTCGCTGTTAGTCCCATGGTGCCGTCGGAAGCAGAGAAACAAAGCCGGTCTTACCCTTGGGCACAAGAATCTCGTAGCCCATCTTGTAGTCCCAATCCTGGAGGAACTCCAGCGGGCCCGACGCCGTGAAGTTGCCCCTGGCCTTGCTCAGCTTGGCCGCCAGCTGCTCGACATCCGAGCCCAGGGTCGGGTACCGCGATCCGTGGCGGGAGAGCATCTGCAAGAGTTCGTGTTAGTGTCCAAACAGGCGAAGAAGGGGGGGCAGAGCGACAGCGCGTACCTGCACCTGCACGATTTCCGCGCCCGGCGGCAGCGCGTACTCCTGGACGCCGAAGCCCGGCGCCGGGTTGTAGGGCGACAGGTAGCCCATGTGGCGGAAGATGGACGCGTCGTGGTCGGGCAGGCCGTCGACGGCAATGTTGGTCTGCAGCGGCTCGTTGGCGACGTACGTGGCCGTCGGGTCGATGGTCACGGTCTGGGCCAGGAACGCCGGCCGGCCCGTGGCCGTGGGCCCGGCGAACAGCTGCGGCGACGTCTGGAAGTGCTGGGGCACGGTGACCGTGGACGTCGGGCACGAGCAGGCCTTCATGGCGACGGCCGAGCCCCCCGTTCCGGGCGAGGAGGACGACGACGACACCGACGACGTCCGCGCCGGCGCCGGCCCCAGGAACATCCCGGTCGAGTCGGCGACGAACTTGAAGACGACGCAGACCGCCAGGCACGTCACAAAGGCCACGACAGCCGTGCGGAACGACCGCCGCGACAGCCACCGCGGCGCGTCCTCGCCCGACCGGTGCATCGGTGATGATGGCGCTGCCGCCCCCGGATGCGATAGCGACGGCTGGCCGGCGAGAAAGCCGGTGGTCTCCTCGCCGTCGTCGCCGCCGTCGCTCTCCTTTGTCGATGCATAGCCGCCGGCGCTCGTGCTCGCCCGTCCCCGGGCCGCCGCCTGCATGGCCCTCAGCTGCTCCATCTCGTCGAGGTCGTCGGTCGAGTCCGTGTATGCTACTACTGGGCGGTAGCCCCCCTTTTCGGTGCTGTCCTGCGGCCGGCTGGCCATTTTTTGTGTCTGATGCGGCAATGGCAAGGGCCCGGATGGCCGTGGGTAGAAGCGAGAGGATAAAGACCCTGTGCGCCGGGTTCTTTCGTCGAAGACGCGGGGGGGTTGCTCGGAGAAGACGCTGCTGGTCGTGCATCTCCGGCTTCGACGCGTTCCCTATCGGCCATTTATATAAGAATCACGTGTGCTTACATAACCACGCGAACGGACGTTCCTACGAAGAAGAGTGAGTCAACCTGCTCTTGGCCCTCGTCATTGTTCTGCACGAAGAGAAAAAAAAAAGATGCAAGAGCGCGCATATTATGTAGTTGCCAAGGATGCGTTGTGATGTGGCGCGGACGAGGCGGGCGAGAAGCAAGACGGCCGGTGTGGTGACCGAGCCGCGCCGTGTAAGTAAAAGAATGACATACGCAGTAGGTAAACAGCAAACACCACAAAACAGGGACCCAAACAGCTGTTTCTGCCGTGCACGGCCCTCTTTTCCTTTCAGCTCACCGGGCCCTACGAGACAATGGGAGGGGGCGATGCGGCAGGTCCAAGGGCTTGGCAGACGGTTTTCTCCGTGCGCGATTCCCGACCGAGCAGTAGGCACGCGCAGGGTGCGTGACCCAGCGTGCAGCGTACACTGCAGACGTGCATGCTCCGTACAATACGAGTCTGCGACTCGATGGAGTCATATGGTTCGGGAAGGTGCCGTGCCTTGCAGGCGGGCTGTGCGGTGGCCAGAGCGCGTCACGGAGATCCCGGCCGTCGGGGCCACACGGGAGGGAAGACGAAAAAAGAAGGAAAAGAAGAAAAAGAAGAAAAAGAAGAAAAATGAAGGAAAGGGGGACACAACGTTCTGCCGATCTTCTCCTTCATCCCGGGAAAAAGCGGCTGGCACACCCCCCCCCCCTCTGCTCCTGGACATATTCATTTCCGTCCGACACGTCCAGTCTGTAAGAAGACTCCGTAAATACGGCCACGCAACGCAGCAAGGCAGCAGAGAAGCGACAAATGCGGACCGGCAAGAGCCTTTGACGGGATGCAAATACGTCAAGGTCTGGCAGCAATTGGTCCGATAACGGGGGAGAGTGGGCGCGCGCGCGCAGCGCTGGATGTGGGAACCATGCGCATTTCGCATTTCGTTTTTTTTTTTTTGGTTTCTCACCCTTCACCAGGCCCTTTGTTGGAACAGGCCCCAGCCATTGGCCAGCGACACCAGGCTCTGCGACGAGCCAGCCTTTCGGGCCCTGTCTGTTTTATCGCCTGCCCAGGACTGGCTGCGCTGCGGTAAGCTTTGCTAAGGACGCGGCGCCCCAGTACATAACCATTAAGTAACAGATTGCTGCTTTGGGCCTGACGTCCAGGGCCGGCGGCCGCCAAGGCGGGCATCCACTGGGATTCGAACAAAGCGCAAGGAAGAAGAAAAAAAAAGTGAAAAAAAAAAAACAGGGGCATTCCAGTAGGGCGGTAGCAGTCACGTGGAGCCGGCGCGCGCGAGGGTGCAAATGTCCGCGATGGTTTCGTTTTTGCATCGCGTGAGGGAAGCTTGCGATGGAACTTTTTTTTTTTTTTGTTCTTTGCATAGAACCTTTTTTTTTTTTCTTCTTTTGGCGTCATCCGATGCGGGGTGGGGTGCTAGGGGGGAGGGAAAGTCAGGCCGTCTATGGTCTGCTGCAAGGAAGTGCCGAGCGGGAGGACGGATCGAAGTTTTAAGGCTCCGCAATCGGTCGGGTAGGCCGATGTTGTCTGGGGAAAAGGTGTGCACAGTGAGGGCACAGGCGGCACAGGCGGCACAGGAGCAAGGTGCGCCGTGCGGTGGAAGGACGCAGCGAAGGAACTGGGGCGCCTTCCTTGCAGGGGGGGCTACTAGCCCAGCCCAGCTCTAGTGCGGAAGGCGAATCATGCTAGGCAGTCGAGACGACAGCGTGGTTCGCAAAAAACAAGCGAGACATGCAGGCAGTAAGGTTTTTCGGCGGGCGTGATAGGACAACACCACGCGCTTGGTCTTGCTGTCACGTCTGCGTGCTTTACATCGTGCCGGGCGTCACTTGTGCCGCGTGGGGGGAAACGCTGCCGCCGGACACGGGCAAAAACGACAACGTGCATGTTTGACGTATTTGCTCCTCGTAGCGCAACGTGAGCATCCGATGCAAGGCTGACCAAGGCCCCCCCTGCTGGTCGATTGGCAATAGCCACTTGTCATACGGCCGCGTGGGGTTCTTCGCGGGATGGCCAACCTGCTTGCACGCTGCACGCTGCCCGCTGCGAGCGCAGGGCGCGGCGGCCTACTACCGAGAAAGCAGAAAGAACACTGGTGAACTGGTGATGTCACGCTAAACCGCCCAGTGGACAAAAGGGCAAAACACGCCCCCAGGCCCGGACTAAGCGCGAGGAGCTATTTTTCCCGGCCTTGACGACGAGCCCATTACGAGTATCCAACACGCGGGCCTTTCGTCCCAGACGCTCGCTCTCGCTCCCACGCCCCGGTCCGGCCACGCTCCGGTTTTCCCACCCCGTCTTTTCTCCTTCGTCCCCCCCATCTCCCATCCCCCCGTCTGGCCTGACTGCTTGAAATTTCTCTTGTCCTCTCCACCCCTCCTTCCCCCTTGCTCGTCTTTCCCGTGTCTTTTCCCTTTTGAGTAGTGAGCCATGATATGAAGCCCCCCGTGCCATCGCCGGTCCCCCTGTCTCCTCCATAGGGCCCATCCTCGACTCCATATATCTCAATCGGCCGCTGCGTAGCTCCATTCTCGATATATTATACCTCGCACATTCCCTCGTCGTTCCTTTTGTCGTTCCTGGATCATTCCTCCTCTCTCTTCTCTCTCTCATCACCTTCCTTGCCTTCTCGCCCACCAATTGATCTTGTTCAACCTCCCTCGGGCGTTCTCTCCTCCTCTGCTGTCTCACGGCCCTCTTGCTGCACGGCATCTTGGCCTCTTTCAACCGTGCCACGCAGCACGCGGCACCACCCCCCCCGCCCTCTGGTCTGCCTGACCAGCCCGTCGTCTTGACACCTTCAATTCCTTTCAACCTCAACACAGCCCTCATCCACCCTTCCTCGCCATGTCCTATTCGTGGGTCGGTGCGCCGACCGTCTTCAATGGCACCAATGCCGAGACCGGCGGCGACTCTGGTGCGTTGCTCTCCGAGCCTTGTCTCTTCGTGTTCTCCCCCCGTCTAACTCGTCTCCTGCTCCAGCCGTCGAAAACCTCAACCAATGGTACCAGTCCGGTGACCAGGCCTTTATCATCGTCGCCTCGTGCATGGTCCTCATCATGGTCCCCGGCATCGCCTTCCTCTACTCCGGCCTGGCCCGCCGCAAGTCCGCCCTGTCGCTCATCTGGGTCTGCATGATGTCCTTCAGCGTCGTCGTCTTCCAGTGGTACTTCTGGGGCTACTCGCTCGCCTTCAGCAGCACCGCCACCAACGGCTTCATCGGCAACCTGCACCACTTCGGCCTGCGCCACACCCTCGGCGCGCCCTCGCCCGGCTCGCCCCTCATCCCCGAGCTGCTCTACTCCTTCTACCAGATGCAGTTCTGCGCCGTCACCGCCGCCCTCGTCGTCGGCGCCACCGCCGAGCGCGGCCGCGTCGTCCCCGCCATGGTCTTTGCCTTTTTCTGGGCCACCATCGTCTACTGCCCCATCGCCTGCTGGGCCTGGAACGTCAACGGCTGGGCCTTCAAGTACGGCGTCCTCGACTACGCCGGCGGCGGCCCCGTCGAGATCGGCTCCGGCATGTCCGCCCTGGCCTACTCCTGGGTCCTCGGCCGCCGCAACGAGAAGATGATGCTCAACTTCCGCCCCCACAACATCTCCCTCATCACCCTCGGCACCATCCTGCTCTGGTTCGGCTGGCTGGGCTTCAACGGCGGCTCCGCCTTTGGCGCCAACCTGCGCGCCACCATGGCCTGCTGGAACTCGTGCCTGACCGCCATGTTCGCCGCCATGACCTGGTGCCTGCTCGATTTCCGCCTGGCCCGCAAGTGGTCCCTCGTCGGCTGGTGCTCCGGCACCATCTCCGGCCTCGTGTCTGCCACCCCGGCCTCCGGCTTCATCACGCCCTGGGCCAGCATTGTGCTCGGCGTCGTCACCGGCATCTCCTGCAACTTTGCCACCAAGGGTGCGTTCCCTTCATCCGCTCATCCCGCCCCATCGTCTGTCTGCCCTGCTGCCCTGCTAACCTGCCCCAGTCAAATTCTTCCTCCGCATCGACGACTCTCTCGATGTGTTCGCTGAGCACGCTGTTGGCGGCATGGTCGGCCTGCTGCTCAACGCCTTCTTCGCCTCCGACTACATCATCGGCCTTGACGGCGTCAACACCGGCGCCTCCGGCGGCTTCCCCAACCACAACTGGCGCTCGCTCTATGTCCAGGTCGCCTACATCCTGGCCACCAGCCTGTACGCCTTCTTCGTCTCCGCCCTGCTCGCCAAGATCATCGACCTCGTGCCCGGCCTGCACCTGCGCGCCTCCGAAGAGGCCGAGCTGCTCGGCATGGACGACGACCAGCACGGCGAGTTCGCCTACGACTATGTCGAGGTCCGCCGCGACTACCTCGCCTGGACCCCGGCCGAGAAGGACCCCAAGCACAACGGCGCCCGCATCGTGCCCCAGCACGGCATCGAGGGCCACCAGATGCTTGTCAGTGCCGCCGCCGCTGCGTCTGCCAACGGCGGGGCCGCGACGCCCGGCCGCGAGAACAGCAACAGCCGCCGGCGCATCTTCAACCTGACCGGCAACAGCAACAACGGCGCCGCCCGCACCAACGCCAACAACAGCGTCGACAACATCAGCGCCCCCTCCCTGACGGCCGCGTCCACACAGCCCCCTGACACCGCCGACGAGCGTGTTCAGCAGCAGGAAATCCTCTCCGAGAAATCGGAAAAGCCCGTGTCTGCGGTGTAGGCGTCCGCAGACTGCAGTGCTTTTTTTCTTTTCTCTTTTCTCGGGCCCGTCTAATTCCACAACGGGTCTCTTTCGTCCTTCTTTTACCCTGTCTGGACAGGTTTGAATACCCACATTGTTGCATCTTTCTTTGTATTCGTCTCTTTCCACATTCCTGTTTGTATATTAGCATAGGTTCAGCATAGGTCGGCAGAAGCATTTCATTTGTTCGTTACATATATCCAAAAGTTCCAATCCAAATCATAAAAGTCATGAGGCTCGGCGATCTCCACCCGTCTGCGTCTTCAGCTCTTGTAGCCAGCGCAGGACTTGCCTCAGCGTAGGCCGGCCAAACGCTGAGCCGCTGGCATCAGTATCGCCCTCAAAGTCGCCGTCTCCAGGACCCTTGATGTCCTTGGTGCCGTCGGTGCCATCGCTCTGCAGTGTGTGCAGCCGTGCATCCAACCAGGCCTCTCCATCGGCGAGCTGGTCTCGCCAATAGCACTGCGCCTGTGCCGCTAGGTTGTCCGACACGAGCCGGTGGCTTTTGCTGCCAATGATCTCTTCCTTCATGTACAACTTGCTGTTCTGTCGCACAAACTTGCTTCGTTCTTTGCCGCCGCCCGGGCCGAAACACCGCATGATCAACCGCTGTACCGCCGGCGGCGTCTGCTGGAAGGAAGGAAATTCCATCTCGGGCTCCCTCACGTACGACTGCCAGATGGCGCCGCTGTGGGGGGCGCTCATGCCCTCGAAAATGCACCACAGCACGCGCCCCAGCATGTACACCATGGCGGCTTCTTGCTCACGTGGCGTCAGACAGAGCCAGGACACGTTGTAGCCGGACGTGGGGTTGTTGTACTGGGCGCCATCTTCGAGAGGGCCGACTGTCTTGGCCCAGATTGATGCAAAGGAGTCCACTTCCCCATCAAGACGAGACTCTGCTGTTACTGCCTCGGTATTCTCGTTGGCCGTCGCTTGTTGTGCAGCGAGAAAGCAAGCAGCTAGCTTGCGTCGGTACCGATCACGTACACTGTCTGAAATGGCATAGGGAAAGTCCTGGTCGTCGCAGGCGAGAACACGTATGTTCTCGATTGTGTCAATTTCCGGAGCCGAAAAGCTGCTCCAAACCCCGCGTTGTTCAAAGTCGACGACGACAATGTCGCCTTCTGGGGCTGGGCCGCTCAAAAGAATGTTGTCAAGGCGCAGGTCGGGATAGTAGCAGTGGCCCTCGTGCCAAATGTGACACATAGCATCCGTCAGTTGACAGGCCCAGCGCAACTGGTCCGGCAGATGGAGCGCTTTGTGGATACGAAGCAGCGGAAGAATATCGCGTACGGACCCTGTCGCGTGGTAAGGCAGGGTGAAGCCCACAACACCTGTTTTGCTGCCGAACAGACATTCTTTTGTGACGATGTGCAGTGGACGCGCGATGATGTGTTTGTGCGGCGGGATGTCCTTCAGCAGCGAGCGCAGTTCATGATACATGTACTTGATGCGGCTTGTGAACGACTTGAGGGCGAACAGGTGGCTTGTGCCGCTGCTGCCGCCGCTGCCGCTGCCACTGCCAGATTCTTCCACCTGCACCTCACTGATGCTGTCGTGTAGTTGCCGCACCAGACGAACATTGTGAATGTCAATCGCCGGTGGCATCTGGCCTGGAGCGGTCAACCCCCATAGCTCTTTAAGCTCGTCATAAGCCAGCAGCTCGTTCTCGAGGGCATAGTTGGGGGCGATGATGACGCGTGCATCGCGGATGTCACAAGTCAGGTGCTCTAGCACGAGCATAGAGCCCAGAGGGCCCTGTTGGTAGAGTTCCTCTACAACGGCCGGGTGCAGCTGGCCATCTGGGTGTGTTGTCTGTCGCTGGAGAATGCGCAGGATGTGCTGCGCCACTCCCAGGCGGCGCAGACGCGCGGCATCCTTGGTGTGGAAGACACGGCCTAGGTCGAGGAGGTCGCGCAGCACGCGTGGATACGAGACACCCTCTCGGAGAAAAAGATCAATGTGCATGGGCGGCGGGGGGCTGGTCAGGAACATTGGGTAGACATAGAACTGGGTCCCAAGCCCGGCGCTACCGTCGATGCGCCACAGTGGACTGACCAGCGGTGTGAGACTGTCGATGCGGTTTTTCGGGTTGAGCTGGGACCAATTCCAACTGGCCTCGTCGCCACCAGGACCATCCTTGCGTTCGGCTGCCTCATCGCCGGCGAAGCCAGTTGTCTCCGAAATGATGCTCTCGTATTCGGAGACGCCCTCGAGTTCTTCGGACCCATCCTTGTCGTCGTCGCTCGCTCCACCAGAGAAAGCAGCCGTCGCGTGGACAACATCGTGAATAGCCTGGAAGCTCAAATCCATGACGAACCGGACTTACTTATCGCAGGAGATACAAAAAGACCACAGTTGCAGTGGGGGAGGGT
Source organism: Ceratocystiopsis sp. VPRI43766 (assembly GCA_019925685.1). Lineage (NCBI taxonomy): Eukaryota > Fungi > Ascomycota > Sordariomycetes > Ophiostomatales > Ophiostomataceae > Ceratocystiopsis > Ceratocystiopsis sp. VPRI43766. The sequence goes on along the minus strand of JADHKF010000009.1, from coordinate 11,256 downwards.
GGGTTGCAAGTGGCACACTGGAAAACTGCAACCAGAGTGCGCAATGAGGGGTGCTTCCTTCTCGGAGAGCTTACTTTACATTTGCAAAGAAATCCCAGGTAAAACAGGAAAGAACGAGGCCTGCGCCTTCCACCCCTGCGTCTCTCTGCCTCTCGCCTTTTTTCTACCCGTAGACAGAAGGAGCGATACGTCGAGAACCATGCGATGCAGTCAGGCGGCGGCTCACTGCTCGGTTCTGATTGGCCAAGCACGTCGCCAGGCCTTCTCTCCGCCCCAGTTGCTGCGCAGGACCATGCGGTGAGACGACACAGAGCGAATCGGCAAGGCAACAAACACGGCAGGCAACCATACGGAGAAATCGACAAATGTAGGCAAAGGCCGGATGCCGGACCGGGCATTGGGGGGGGCAAAAGCAGCTGCAGAAGCATCCACACCGGTGAGCGGCTCAGTGCAGAAACAGAAACAGACGAGAAAAGACGACTGCATGAAACAGAACAAAATACGAGGAATTGAAGCGAAGGGGGGGTGTGTGGGAGGCAACAAGGAAATATCCCTACAGCACGTGAGGTGATGGTCTTTTTGGGTCACTAACAAGGAAGCGTGTGGCGCGATACCGTGAGCGCGTATCTTACAAGACTGTTGTTCGGCGTACATGTACGACCGTTTTCTGTATCAGTTTCCGCCCCTGTTTTTTTCCCGACGTACACAAGCACAAAGTGTCACATCAAACCGAACGGCGGCGGCGCATCATTCGAAAGGACCTGAGCATCTCTCTCACCTGCCTCGTATCATGATACTCGTATTCTTTTTTTTTTTTTTGCCCCCATAGCGTTTTTTCCCCAAATGCATTTGATTTGTTGCTCGTGTTCTTTTTCATTGGGCTTTGTGGTTCTTCACAAATTACTGCGTGCCGATCACAAGCCTTATGCCGCCTCGAGCGGCTCGACGAACTGCAGGGCCGTCCGGAACGAGTTCCTGTTTGCCCCGGCTGCGTATGGGTGTGGGAGATATAGCATCGGCAGATATAGCCTCGTCGTGAGGGATTTTGGTCATCGTGGCGAGTTGGGTGAGTTTTGGAAAGCCGGCTGGATGGGAGCAAAAGGTACACACGCGCGTGTGATGGAACAACGGCAGGCATTGCCGACATTGGCCCAATCGATGAGATGCGTTTGCGGCGTGCTACGCAGGTGCATCGACTACGTGCAGATACGAGATGCAACAGGACCGGATGGGAAGACGGTGCGAAGCGACGAAAGATGAAAAGAAGAAACAAGAGAAGAATGCACAGAGGCCACGAATTTTATCACCCAATGTGGCTTTCTTTTGCTCATCACCGCAAGTCCTGCGTCCTGAAACACATGCGATGTGGTGGCCGGTAATTGGGCCACGGGTACCCAGTCTACAGGCAAAATACCTGAATGTGCACCGCGCAGGTGTGTGCGAAGGACAGTATCATTCGCGTAAAAAAGAACAGCCCTGAACCAAACCGTTGCGACTCACCCCTCCTCCCATACCCCCCCTTCCGGCGGCAATGCTGAAGAATAGCACCGTGCGAAAGTCCGATTCCAGCCTTGCAAAGCACACACCATAAAAGAAGAACGGAATAAAAAGAAGAACGCAAAAACAGACACGTGGATTTCGTCACGAGCAATCCGTGCCCAGTATGTCTGTCACTTCTCTCTTTTTTTTTTTCTCTTTTTTCTTTTCTTCTTTCTTGGCGGCTTCATACTCGTAAAAATCAATCAACGGCTGGGAGCCCTGTTTTGGCCGTTGACATCTGTATGTAACCCTGCCCACCCGTACTCTAACCTATTAAGAGAGCATGTGCATGAGACCGTGCAGGGGTCTGTTTGGTGGTCGGCAGAGCAAGCAGCGTTGCTCCAAGGCAGATGCGATGGTGAGAAAAAAAAAGGACTGAAATAAATGAAAAGGGGGCAACCATTTTGGCTCCCTTTTCCTCTACCTTTCGCTTTCGCTCACCTTGCACGGTTTTCTTCTCTTTTCCCACGCTTCGGCAGGCCGCCGCATCACCTGCAGAATCAAGATACCCGAACCCCTCGTATCCCAGGTGCAAAGTATGATTATTTTACTCCACACTCCGCATTCTGTAATGTCTCACAGATAATTCGCATATCTTATACCAGTCTAGACTTACCCATACACGCGTCCATCCTAGTACCGGGTTAAGTTGTCGAATTGGGGTTGCAGCCCGCTCAGCACCCCTGACACAGCAATCCTGTTTTCTATTTTGCCCATTTTCCATTTTGGAGTTTTCTCGTGTTGTCAGTTGTCACATATTTCGGTTGTTTTCCGTATCGCGCAAGTATCCTGACGACGCGCATATTGCAGTGAACTGCGTTCGTCGCTTGGTTTCCCACACAAAGTACCCGTACCTGAGTCAAGGCACGTTTTCTGTGTCTGCCCCATCTTCGAGGATGCTGTTCCACTGCCGTGCCTACTCCGTATCACGAGTTTGCACCGACCAGTACTTTTGTTCTGGCGCACGTGTACCAAATGGATTCTGCATCGTTCGAGTGGCATGTGCCGGGAAAAAAATGGTGTCAGATTTCCTGCTCTTGCAGGAGCCCTGCGGGCGATTTGAAAACAAAAAAAAAAAAAAAAAAAAAAAAAAAAAAAAAAATTCCCCGACCTGCCTCACCGCTATGCGCCTTGCCTTAAAACACATAGTATCTTACATGTATCGGAACTTGCAAGACGGCATGCAAGGTCCGGCCATTTCGGGCCCGAACAGCCGTCGTGTGTGGGGGGTGCTAAAGATCAAGGCTTTTTTTTAGCGCTTGCTGGCGCAACGCTCGGCCTACAGAGTAGATTGTTCGGGATTGCGCGGTAGCCCATCCTGAACGATGTGTGCGTACTTTCTCCAGGGGCTTTCAGTTGTTTGGGAGGCCGTCCGGCAGATCAGTACCGGTTCTTTTTGTTGAAGACTTTTTTTTCGCCCACGAGGTGGTACGACACGCTCTCGCAGCGCACAGAATGGCTTATATTAACGTTAGACTGTCTTCGCTGGCCCGGGCGTTTAGGTCCCGCAAGAACCGTTAACTGGGACCTGGCACGGTCGCCGGAAAACGGGAGCTAGTATCGCGTTAGTGCGGGCGTTGAGATACTGTTTTTGTCCTGACAGCCGCAGGTTCCGCTTCTCCTGACACTTCATTCTCTTTGACCCTGCTTGGCCAGCGGCGGCGCTGGCATGTTGGTGGATGCATATCGGGCTCGTTTAGACCCTGGAGGAGAGACGATTCTGTCTGGTTGGCTGCCGCCTCAGAGGTGTGGTGGGACGGCGTCCACGGGGAGATGGTCGGCCGAAGGAGGGATGAAGGGAGAAGCGAGAAAGGCGAGACGACAGCCCCGAGCCGAGAAAAATGCCGGCGAGGGAGAGCGTGCGTTGCAGCTAAAATCTGACAACTGACGTACGCCCTTTGTAAACCTGTCTTCTCGTCTGCTCCTTCCCAATCCGTGTATTGCTGGCTCTGTTTGCCATATCTTTGTGTACTCCGTAATACTCGTAGTTTCGCTCGCGCCTTCCCAACGCAACCCTTCCGGCCCCCATGTCTTGTCTCCACACTGCTATCGCGCATCATGAGCTTAGGATCAGGAGTCCTTTCCCGTCTGCCCACCCTAATTTCTGCTTGACTCGCAACATTTGGGACAAGGCTGTGTGGGCCTGGGCAACTCGATCCCGCCCGTTCTTCGCAGATGTCCAGACGCCGCTAAGACGGGTAGGAGGCCCTTTGTGGATGGGCGAACCGAGGCGCAAATGCTTTTATGGAAAGTGCGCACGTCTGCCTTCTTCCTTCCCTTCTTCCCTTCTTCCCTCCTCTTCCCCCTTCCCTTCTTTCTCTCGTTTGCATCAACCATTTACCACCACACTCTCTCCTTCCCGCTCCCATTTGACCTTCTCTACACCCCTCTTTCTCTGAACCGCTCTGGCTGGCCCATTTGCAAAATCGGATCTGACCTATCTCCCCCTCCCCTCTCCTTTGCCCCTCTTCGCTCGTCGCGGCCACCTTGCTTGCGCCTTTCTATTTATTTCTTTGTCCGTTTCAACAAACCCACGCCTTCTCTCATCGAGCTGCCTTTGCCCTAACGCGCCCCGCACACCGGTGAGCCTGTGCCGATTACTCCGTGGGAAGCAGACGTCTCCTTCGTCTTTCCCGCCATCCTCTTCCTGTCTCTCCTCCCATCTCTTCCATCCATTCGCTTCTCCCCCCACGGATTGTATCCATTTTTCACCTGAAGGATCCTCTCACCGTCTCACCGAGTCTTGTGCTCTGCGGCCCCTTGCGCCACCGGTCACTGCTCCCCCCACGGCCGAGTCCACAGCCGTCCCCTCATTCACCACGAACACCTTCTTCGGCCCCGACACACAGCCCTGCCGCAGTTGCCGCAGCACTCTGCAACCCGTGAGCCGTGTTGCCAAACACAGTGCCCGCACCAGTGTTGCTGCCGCTGCAGTAATATTGCGTGTTCTTGCTGGCATCCGTTCTGCAGTCTCTCTGTGCGAGCCCGCCTTTTACTCCGCTCTTCCCCTCGACAACCTCGGCAGCAGGTCACCCACTCGCTGAGACCACTAAAAACTGCTTTGCTCCTCAGAAGCTTCCAATCCGGTGTCGTTCGAATAGCAGGGTCGCCGACGCCTGCTCACCGACCCCCCACCAGCGGGGCAAGCCCGTGACAATCGAGTTCGCCTTGGTTGCTCTCGATCCAATCGGCCATCCCTGGGTATGCCCAAGGTACTCATTCTCTCCCAGTAAGTCTTGGTCATTCTCCTGCTGCAGCTTTTCCCATCCTCACCCCTTCATCCGCTGTCTCTGCTCTGCCAGCCTCTGGGCGTCCTTGGCATCATGTAAATTTGCATTTTTTGAACATTCTTTATCCCCCACTCCAGCAAAGAACGATTTATATGATCACTCGCTTGAGGCCCTCCTACAAGTTTCCTCTCCGATCTTATTTATGCTTTCCCCGCCTCTTTGCTAACACCGGTGAAGTCGCTGAGGTACCTCGGACTCTGGTGGAACTCGGCCAGTTCCATTTATACCCTCTAGTCTTTGAAGCTCTTCTCCACATCGGTCTCGTTCGTTGTGTGACCGCTGTTGTACTACAGGTTCCTCAGCGGCATTGCTGCAGTTTCTCTCCACCCTATCTTTCTTCGTCGGGCCGCTTCATACCCGGCTTTCTATCTTCGTTTGGTTGTGTGTGTTGACACCAACCCCGGCCATCTGTCCCCACTGCTTGCCTTCTCATCCCGCAAAGCACGTCTGGACGTAGCCGCTCACACCCTTTGGGGGTCCAGATTGTCGCCACTATGGTAAGCCTCCCCTTTCCCTGCTTCCCGCTCTTTCACACCGGCTGCACCTGTGGCGCCTACTCGGTCTGCCTCCTTTGGTCTTGGCTCAGGCCAGCTTGTGTGCTTTCTTTATTTAAGCCCACTATATCTTGCCGGTCTTGTTCCTGGGTTTGCTTTTTTTTTTTTTTTTTTTTTGCGCATACGTTTCCTTGGCAGTCCTTTCTTATCCTTTGTTTGTCTACCGGTTATCTTTGATTTCCGGTTGTATTCTCTGTGCTGTCTCCTTTACAACAGAAGAAGCAAGATATGCTGACGGCACATAGGACGGCACACTCTCCTTGAAGAGGCATTTGCCTGATGACTTTGACAACAGCGCCCCCTGGACATCATATTATCAAAGCGACTTCCGACCCAGCACTGCAGTAACAACATTGGTTCCATCCAGTCTCCTGCTCCAGAATTATCCGTTTTATTCTGTTCAAGTAGGACAGGAAGGAACTTTTGCACAGGCTTCTTACCACTACACCAACTCACCAATCCAAAGTTCAAAACGGAGGCGCCTAGACCACGAGCCCACCATGGTGGCCATGCCTTCATGCATCGAATGCCAGGCGGGCGAGCAATCGGAGAAGTCCGGCGATACCATCCCGCTTCTTGAAGAGTCCACCCAGCCAGCTCCTTTGCGAAGTGGTTCCTTTATAGGTGCCGCTGCTGAGGGTGTTGTGGATTTCTTGTCTGCTCTGGCCAGTTGCCAGACTTCCTCCATTCATGGAGATCATTCTGGTGCGTGCTCCGTTGCGTTCTTCGTGTCCTTTGCATTCTTCTACGGCCGTTGGTTGTCAGACGTCACCTCTCTAAGTTGCAGCAGGAGGCGTCTCTCTGGCACTTTTTATCCGTTTTGGTTCTCTTTGCTTGCATCCGGTTCTTGCTAACAGACTACCATGACTAGCACTCGCAGCTCTGGGACAAGAAACAAGCACCCCCTTCTCTACGGCTTTCGACCCAGCTCCATTTCAAGGGCTCTACACCGACAGCTTGAACTCTACTGCCGCCAAAAACTGGATGTCGGACAATATGACAAGCCCAAATACTCCGATGCAAGGTTTCCCTGCACTACAACCACTATCTTCACAGCCGGTACTTTTTCCGTTGAATCCTGAGCTCCAGAGTCTACAACCGAACACGCACCTGGAAAGCATGACCTACCCAGGCAGTCAGCAAGGTCCAACAAACGCATTAGAGGCGCTTAATGTGATCTCGCCACAGACGGAGGACTCAGGCTTTTCGACAGGCTTCCAGACCACTTCTGATGTGCCAAACTTTATGGAAGGAGCGCTTCCAGTGAACATTGCAGGCCAGCCCGCATATTCTACCCCAGCGGCGTCTTCATTGACCACCAACACATATCCTACATCCTTCGACGACACTGCATCTCTTACGCCAGCGCGAAGCAGTGTTGTCTCAACTAACGCCGTTGCTTCGCCGTCTCTCTACGACATCACTCCAACGCAATCCAGTGCTTTGCGCCAGTACTCGCATCCGCATCTCTTGGAAAATGCGCTCGCAGTTACTTACATGGACGACGCCGAGACACACTCTGACTTCCAACATCCGAGACCACCAGTGTCACGACGAGGTCCGTTTAAGGACCATGCTGAACGCCTAAGAACTGCTGAGACGAGGAAGATTGGCAGCTGTGTTCGGTGTCGAATGCAGCGTGTTCGGGTACGTTTTGGAACTGACCAGTGCTCACTTTTCTGCACCAAAAGGAAACCCCACGGCTAATTGTTAAAATGCAGTGTAATTCTGACCCCAATGACGCATCTGGGGAATGCCTTGGATGTAAGAAGCCACTGAGCAGGGTCTGGCGACTGCCCTGTATACGCCTCAAGATCAGCGACATCGTCCTTGGAAAGACATGCCAAGTCAAAGGCTATGAATGGACTCTCCGGTGGAAAGAAAACACCATTGTGGACAACATTGGCAACTGGGCATCGTCTGACATACGAGTCATCCACGTCACAGAAGGCTACACGGGCCAGTCTGTTGCGTTGAATGTTCGCCGGTTCATACCGCAAGAAGGCGATAGTTTGGCGCGGTCGTGGGTCACACCAACAGGAGAAACCAAAACGGTCCAAATCCCACCATACGCCATCGTCGAGCCTCAAGCAATCAAGGATCTGTACGAAAGCTACATCAAACGAACCGTCTGGACATGCTGCTCAACAGTTGTGGGCATGTCTGATAAATCTGGTTTGCTCTGGAAAATTTACGAAACGGCATTTACACTCATCAGAATACCGGGCTTGTCAGATCAGGAGCGTCGCTTGCTTGCTACCGCCCTACAGCTCTTCATGTCGGTCCGATTGACAACCAAGTCGTTTGAAATCGTTGGCGAGGAGACTCTGGGCATGTCACGGGACATCCTTGACGATTCGAGCGGAAAAATCCCAGTCCCACCTGTCATGGGCGCCCAACTCGACTCTGTCATCATCCACGAGATTCAAGCGAAACTCCGCCGCGAAGTGCTTGACGGACTCCACAAACTCATCACAGAAAGCAAAGCTCGATCCTGGTTTACCAGCTTTCTGGTTATTTCTATTCTCCTTCACAATGCTTCTCTTGTCATCGCTCACGATGCTAGCTATGCCACAAAGCATGGCATGAAGGTCTGTCACTTGCAGCATCGCCCTTGTCGGGTGGGGGCGCCCTTAAATTGCCTCATGTATGTCTGCGATATGCGTGGTCTGACTTTTCTTGTAACAGAGACGATTTGCACGAGAAGAACGAGTGAGGCAATACTACACCGGTAAGTCTATGATGCATCAGGCTGGACAGCAATGCACACCAAGGACCAGAGATACTAATAATTTAGGGGCGATGACACTGCTTGTGTACTTCCATTATTGCAACAAAGGCATCTTTCCTTTTACAGAAGATGCTCGCGAGCAGGATATCCGCAGCATTGCCGTCCTCGATGACAGGGCCGTGGAATGCGTCCGTTACATCCGGGAAACCGTCGCCTTGCAGCGTAAGTCGCCTTGCGGATCGAATTCAGTCACATTCCGTGGCGTGGAGCTGACAGGTCATTTCTTTCAGGAAACAACTGGCAGGCTATGCGGGAGAAAAGGGATTATGGACATCCTTTTTATTTCCTCAGCCAGCTTTTCGAAGCCAATTGGCAGCCGCAGGATATGGTTTTGACCTGAAAATCCAGTGGTATGGGAGGCAGCCGCCACACGTCCAAAAGGTCTCGGAAATGCAGCTCATTGTCTCCGTTATGCAGCCGACTTGAAGAAGACACACAGCACAGAACCGGAAGCACATCCGCCGTGTGCTAAGTGAAGGATTGGCTGGCTGCCCAGCAGTGCGTCACTAGGCTCGAGGTCCACCGACGCCCACCCATGTTTGCTCCGCAAAGTGAGGCATCTGCGAAGTAGACGGTGGGTCGGCATTCTCCTGCTGCACTGCAGCACCCTCGAGTTCTCTCGGCTGCAAGCAGATCATGAAAACAAAGCAAGTTGTTCCGAAATACACATATTCGAAACCCGGGCCCTCTCTCATTTATTGTTTTCTCCCTTCCGTACGGACGGAGGGCATCGTACGACATGCATTCGTTGTGTGTGTGCGCGCACGGTACGAGCACGCAGCGACAGGAAGGGCCGTCTGCCACCCACCTCACCTGCACGTCCTAGTTCGGCGGCCACGGTAGCAGTGCGACGAGTTTCCATGCAGGCTCCTGCTTTGATTCCGATTGGTCCAGAGAGAGGGTCTTGCATGGAGTGCCAGCTTGACGAACAGAGTTTTCTACCCCTCTGTTCCTTCTCGCTTGTCGCAGTGGGCCATCATAGATCTTGCGCTCTGGGCTAGCGAGGATTATCCCGGCCGGCATCCCGCTGCTTGGCCAGGGAGTGGCACGAATGCCCTTGCTTCGCAACGTGCTGGCTCTGCAAGCCATGTGGAACGCGTTGTCCTTCCAAGGCCACGAACAGCGCTTGCGCTGTCCGGCGCTGTCTCGCGGGTTCTTCTGGCTTTTTAGTTTTCTTTCGCCGTCTTTTGTTGCAGACCGTGGAGGCCTCGGGAAAAGGGACGTGCTGGCTGATCCGGATGATCCTTTCCACTTCTGGGTTGATGCGTGGTATCCCCCGGCCCCCCCCCCCTCCCCAGCCAAACAAATTCGGATAGCTTGCCCGTTCCCATGGCGGACGGACCATGCCTATTGACTAGTGTTGGCGGATCGTTCCCACTAAGGTTGGGGAAGACAACAATGAAGAATTTACGAGAGAAGGAAAAGAAATCTTGTGGAAAAAGAAGGAAAAGGAGAAGACGTCCAAAGTCTCGCCTTGCTCGTTTTCCCTTTTCACCCTTAGCTTTGCATGCGATCCCGGCTTCTGTGTCCCCCCTCCCCTTGCAGATCCATCCTCTTCAGCCTCAGCTATGGTTGAGTTGGCGGTCTGCGCGAAGAGCCCGTCAGTCACCGCATGTTGCTCCGGTTTCGTCTTCCTCACTCACCCTTGCTCGCTTGCGCGTCAACCTCTCTGTTTCCTTCGGCAGGCTGCATAGGGAGGGGGCTTGGGCCACGGCATGCATGGGCCCCCGTCCCCGGACCCAATCTTTGAGGGGAGCCAAAGGCAATCGATCACTTATGATCATCTATCTTGTCGGGCCCCGTTTTGCCTTTTTTCCAAATTTTCCCTGCTTTTTTCGGGTTCTTTTTTTCCTGGGTGCATATTTTCGACGCTTGCTTCCACGAGCGATTCCCTCCCCCCCCCCTCTCTCCCCCCTCCCACTCTCCTCCCTCGCCCTTTTCTATCTAGCCCATTCCAAGGCCTTTGTAGCGGCATTTGCTTGTGTTCTAGGCTGTGTGGTGTGTCCTGTCTAGCCGCGCGTTCTCCCGCTATCCTTCCCTCCCTGGCTGTGTTCTCCACGTCTTTCTGTTTTCTTCTCGTGGCCCTGCCCGGCTCCTGTCGTTACCCCATGCTGCCCCTGCGCGTGATTTTCCATGGCTGTCTCGTGTCCTGGTAGGACAGCAGCTTCCTTCTGATCGATCTCATGATCGTACCATATTTTTCTCAATAATTGCAAAACACCCCGCCCTGTGCGACAGAGGGAACATGCCGGGATAAACAACAAAACCCGCTGTTGGTGCCTTGTCGCACAAAGGATCTAATCGACATCGGGATGGAGGCGGCGCGAAAAAAAATAAAGTCCCCTTTTCTTGACTGGCGCAGATGTCGTCGATGCCCACTGGATTGGTTCTTCTCGAATGTCCCGCACACACCCCCCCCCCCCCCCTCCCCGCCCCCCCCCCCCCCCTCCCTCCCTTATCCCTCTCTCTCGTTCCCCCCCCTCTCATATCAATCCATTCCGGTCTCGCCGCTTTGGACGACAGTCCTGCATTGCCTTCTCTCCCCTTGTTCCTTGCTCGCTCTTTGTGTTCTCTTTCTCGCCATCTCCGCGCTCCACTCTCCCGCGTCAGCTACCGTGCACTGCAGGAGATCCTACTGGGGTTGTGCGCTAACGCATGCACCTTTTCATACGAATGGCTTGTTGCTATGCGCGGCTGCTGTTGCAGACTTGTATGTGGATCAAAAGTGATGTGATGAATACGTTCTGGGGGGGGGACCACTCTGTAGTTCTTTTCTGTTCTTTTTTTCTTTTCCTTTTTTTTCTTCTTTTTTCTTCTTTTTTTTTCTCTCTGACGTGAGGGGAAGGGGCTTCACATTTAATCTTTGGTTGCTCCCCCTGTTGATCTCGGGGATTTTTTTTGGCTCATTGTTCTCTCCCCTGTCCTCTTGTCACCGCCTCGCCCAGATTTGTGTTCCCTTTGTTTCCCGTGTTGTGTAGCCTGACAACGTATCCATCCATCCATCACTGGCACGTCGATTCCCGGGGCGGGGGGGGGGGGGGGGGGGGGGGGGGGGGGGGCGGGGGGGGCGCGCGGGGGGGGG
>JADHKF010000008.1:822632-846253 GCA_019925685.1 Ceratocystiopsis sp. VPRI43766 | reverse complement strand
TAACCCTAACCCTAACCCTAACCCTAACCCTAACCCTAACCCTAACCCTAACCCTAACCCTAACCCTAACCCTAACCCTAACCCTAACCCTAACCCTAACCCTAACCCTAATCCTAATCCTAATCCTAATCCTAATCCTTTGAAACACGAACCCTTTCGAACCCTACTCGACTGTCCACCGCTCGCGACGACTCCGCGCTCCGCGCTCCGTCGTCCCTCGCTCCGTTTCGCCGTCCTCTCGCTCTCGCCGTCCTCTCGTTTTCGCCGTCCTCTCGTTTTCGCCGTCCTCTCGTTTTCGCCGTCCTCTCGTTTTCGCCGTCCTCTCGCTTTCGCCGTCCTCTCCCTCTCGCCGTCCGTCTAACCCTTCGAATACGAACCCTTTCGAACCCTTTCGAACCTTTCTCGACTATCTACCGCTCGCGACGTCTCCGCGCTTCGCGCTCCGTCGTCGCTCGCTCCGTCTCGCCGTTCTTTCGCTTATATTTACCGGGTTAATCGGTCTTATTTCTTTTACTTTTTTTAACGGGTTTTACGGGTTTTTTTTTTTCGTTATAATTACACCGCTTACGACGTCTCCGCGCTTCGCGCTCCGTCGTCGCTCGCTCCGTCTCGCCGTTCTTTCGCTTATATTAACCGGGTTAATCGGTCTTATTTCTTTTATTTTACGGGTTTTACCGGGTTAAGATTCTCTCTCGCCGTCTCTCTCTCTCGCCGTCTCTCTTTCTCGCCGTCTCTCTCTCGCTATCTCTCCCCCTCTCCCTCCCTCTCGCCGTCTCTCCCCCCCCTCTTCTCCCTTCTCCCCCTCTCTCTCCTACCCTTACCTCCTCTCGATCTCCCGCAGCCCCCCGCCTCTCTCCCTCTCCGTCTCTCTCCTCTCCTCCTCTCTCTACGTCTCGCTCTCCCTCTCTCCGAGCGGTTCGTCTCTCCTCCTCTCCTCCCCTCCTCCTCTTCCCTCCTCCTTTCCTTCTACGTTAGTCTCTTCGTCCCTCTCCGTCTCCCTCTCCTATACCGCCTCCCCTCTATCTCCCTTATCTTCGCCGTCTCCCCCCCCCCGAACGGTTCATCCTCCTCTCCTTCTTCCTCTCTCTCGTCCGTCCTCTCGTCCGTCCTCTCGTCTTTCCTCTCGTCTCTCTTCCTCTAACCCCTCGCCGTCCCTCTTCGTCTTACTATATCCGTCTCTCGCTATCCTCTCTATCTCTCGCCGTCTCCCTCGACATCCGTCCTCTTCTCTCGCTTTCTCTTTACTTTAATACTCGTTAATATTTCTTATACTCTTTTCGTATCTTTTTTCTATTCTTATTAATATCTACCTCGGTCGTTATCTTTTCCTTAACTCTTTTTTTTCTCGCTTACTTAGCCACTACTCTCGTCTCCTTCTCTTTATTTTACGCGTTTCCTCTCTCTACGCTATTACCTACTCTCCTACTACCTATTTTCGTCGCGCTCTATTATCGTCCGCCCGTCGGTAGCGGTGAATTAAAATCTTTATCTCTCCTCTTCTATCGAGTATCCTTATTTATTATTTTCAGTCCCTCGTCTTTCTCCGTTCTTACCTACGGTTAACTAACCTCCTCCCGTCTCTATCGTATCGTAATATTCAACTATCTTTTCTCTCCCAGCCAGTCACCTCTTCTACTTATCCGCGAAACGCTAGTCGCACGCCGAGACACTACGAATGCCGAAAGCCGCCTCGTTCGTCTTATTGGTCTTTTATCGTATGATCGTTTATGGCGTATTCTGTTATACTCGCCCAACTTTCGCATAGTATGCACTACCTAAAGACCTACATATCTCGTGCCTAAATACACTACTTAAATCTTATACACAGACCCGTAGCATCTAATAAATGACAAACGATATCCGTATCGGCTTGATTTTCATCATGAATGTACCTAGTCATGGTAGGTAACACTGTAGATGTTGTAGATCGCCGCCTGGTGGTCAAACGACAGCTCCCCGTTCGGCAGAATGTTCAGGTACTTGCCGTTTTCCTTCTGCAGCGTGTAGTGGCTGTTCCCAACATACGTAATGTTGTACGTCTCCGCACCGCTCTGCGACGTCGAGAGCGACGAGTGCTGCGAAATGTACTGCCCGTCAACGGCGCTCGTGATCTGAAACGTCGTCCCCTCCGCCTCCAGGGCGTGCAGCACCCAGCGCTGGTGAATGTCCTCGTGCTGCGCAGTCGCCTTGGTGGCCTTGAACTGGCGCGACTTGCCCGGGTTGCTCAGCGCATAGCCGTTCGATTCAAACACAAGGTACCGGCCCTCCGTCAGGTAGCCGCGCACGCCCTTGAAGCCGTCCTCGAAAAAGAGCGCCTCCTCCTCTGTCTGTTTGCCGTACGGGATGGGCAGCGTGTACTGGCTGCTGCCGCACGACCCGCCATACGTCTTCGAGCAGAACCCGTTCCACATGCCAATCAGCTCGCCGTCCGAGTTGGCAATCGGCGTCGTCGGCGTCGGCAGGTCCGGAATGCTGTAGTCGGGCTGTACCAAAAATTAGCTACACGAACCAGACACCAACGAGGACCGGGACACAAACATTCTCAAAGTCAAACGCGTTCACCAGGTTCGACTGGTGCTCGCGCCGCCAGTCCGACATCTGCGCCTCCACCGTAATGTTCGAGTAGCCCCGCGCCGCGAGGTATTGTTCTGATCGTCAGCAGGGAAACGCAAAAGCACCAAGCACCGGCTCGCTCACGTACCGAGGAACAGAAGGATCGACGAGTGATCGCCCCGTTCAGTAAACACATGACCGCCGCGAGTAAAGGGAGAGATCATGAGCAGGGGGATCCGGATACCTGGTCGTCAGCATACATCACTCCACAAAACAGACGCAGCAACAACATACCGGGACCGGAAAACGTGTAGCCCAGCTCCCCGTACGGGTCCTCGAACCACTCGCCCGCAGTGCCATTCGGCGAAATAAGCGGCTGCACCGCATCACCCCAGCCACCGGCCTCTAGACATGGTCAGTTACAGTACGGCTCTGCAGGACGTAAGACGACAGGATAAACAGACCGTCCCAGTTGAGCAGGATGAGCGATTCGTTGTAGTTGGGTCCGTGGATCACGGAATCGACAATCTCGTTGATCCACCAGGCACCGTCCTGCGGCGTGTTGGGCGGGTGCATCTGGAGCGACCCCGGCGGGAAGGCCCAGCTGATCTCGGGCAGCGTGCCGTTGGCAGCAGCCGCCTTGAAGGCATCCAGGCCGTTGTCGCCGTCAAAAGCCAGACCGCGCTGGTACAGGCTCGAGTTTTTCGCCGACTCCTGGAACGCCTGGAAGTAGAACAGGCCGTTGTTTGTCGCCCAGTCATACGAATTCTGCCACTCAGCATGCGATGCGCCACACCCAAAGAAACTTCACGTACCTGGTACGAGCGCCAATCCACACCGGCCTCGTCAAGGTACTGCGCAAACGCAGGCCACTGCAGGGGAAGACAGTCGAGGTTGGTGTCCACGCAGCCTTGGTTGTTAGTAGAGAAATTGAGCACACAAGCAAGAACCAGCCGTACCGTTCGACTGGTTGTCGTCGAGAATCACACCACCAGACCCCAGCGCCGTCTTGCCGCCGGGGACGTTGATGGTTCCGCTCTGCCAGTACCATCTGTTGGGATCTACGGATGTTAGAACACGCAGACAAATGAAAAGCAGTGGCTGAATGTACCCGTGTTCGAAGTAATGGCAGCCTGTCAAATGTCAGCGAGCCATCGTGGCAACCGGCGCACGGGATCCTCACATGGTACATGTCGCCCAGCGTGTACGACTCGGCCAAGGCAAAATGGTACGCAATGTCCTGGCGCTTAAAGTAGCCCCACGACTGCGGCGTGTCGATCTGGGCCCATTTGTTGTTGAGGCCGTCCTGCAAGATCTTTTGCGTCGGGATCCAGTTGTTGGCACCTGCTTGCGTTAGGCCTGCAAGGACGATCCGTTCAACAGTTGTTACACCCACCAGCACAGAGACACTGGCTCTTGTTGTAGCCCTCCTCCGTGTCTTCGTAGTTGAGCCAGTACGGCAAAAGGTAGTCGGTCTCGTTCGTCAGGCCAGACACATTCCTAAGTTACGTATAAGCCGAGTCTCCGTGTCCGTTCTGCTGGCATCACGTACTGGTACCACACCGACTTGCCGTCCGGGTTAATCTGGACGTTCGGGTCCGCGAAACCACGAACACCGGCCATCGTGCCATAAAACTAGACACGGTCAGCATTTCGCCACCTCACACACCGAGCGCTGTCACTCACGTGCTGGAACGAGCGATTCTCCATCATAATCATAATGACATGCTTAATGTCGCCCAGCGAGGCGGCATTGGCGCCAGTGGCGGCCAAGGCCAGAAGCGAAAGCGTGTGCCGCATGGTTGCTGTACCGGGTGGACTGGGAGGGACAAAAGACAATGGAGGGTTGCAGTGTACACAGGAAAGCGCCCGGTTCCGAGACAGAACAGGTTTTTATAGAGAAGTACGCCGCATCCTGCCACGCGGATGTCCGTCCCTCCTACACCTTGCTGGAATACCCGACGCATTCCCAGGCGTCGACGCCCGGCAGGTTTCTCCCGGCTGCGTTATCCTCCTCTGCCCGACCTTTTTCGACATGTGAATAATTAACAGGAACCGATTGGCCTGCTGCCTGGTGTGTCTGCTGGCCTGCAGAAGGATGGCTGTAAGATGCATAAAATCAAGCATTGCGGGGCCCTAGCCACACCGGGTCGGGAGGGCTGGCTGCAAAAAGCTTGTTGGAAAAAAAAGTTTCTGCCGTTGGCGCTCTGGGGTAGGGGACGCCATGTCACGGCAGTTTTCGCATCAACCGGACGATCACAATTTCCAGTGCAGACCAGGAACCGGAAGTGGGTTGCCCAGCACAAAAGAACGAATGAAACCAAGGACAGCGATACCCTGGGTGTGCACTCCAGCCCCAGGATGGCACCACGTGCGGTGTCACTTACACGTGGTTGGCGATGCAGCCAATGGCGTGTTGTGGTCGTCCTCTTTAGCGTCGTACCTTCGTCGGATGCGCCAGGGACAGACACAAAAGACCAGCCAATGGCAGAGATGCCGAAGAAACCGCATCGCATGCTTTTGTAGTCGCCATGTTTCCGTCCGCATCTGTTCGTTCGGCTCTACAACACAACGGCGCCAATGGCAAATCTTGTTGGTCCAGAATATGCAAGGCTGACGGACAATGCCGTTGCCCACGATGCAGACAGCACGGACGCGCCACAGAAGCCCGCCCCGGACCCAGGCCCGGGCTCCTGCCGGGGCATTGCCATGATCCTGTCTGTTACAGTGTCTGTTCTATTCATTCTCTTCCTCCTCGTGCACTCGGCTTTCTTCCCAACGCCCACCACAGCACCGCTCGACGACAGCAAGCCTCTCCCCCCAAGCCCCCTCGACGGGGATTTCACGATACAGCTCCATCCAGAACAACACACAACGCGGGGTCCCATAACCAGCCATCATGTTTGGAACATTACCAGTGGTACAATCGCCGGTGACGGCGTGTACAAAACGGTGATTCTCGTCAACGGTGAGTCTTTGCCGGCCTCGGCGTGGCGAAAGAGCAGTCTGACCAAAGCAGGCGAATTTCCAGGCCCAACCATCGAGACACGATCCGGAGATACCCTCGTCATTGAAGTCTTGAACTCTTTGGCAGAAGGCGTCTCGGTGCATTGGCATGGACTCCATATGAGGGGTAAGCAGGCCAGACGCCGTGCTGCTTTCCTCTGCTGACGATCCTAGGCGCAAACGACATGGACGGCCCGGTTGGCATTAACCAATGCCCCATTCCACCAGGCCAAACATTCACGTACCAGATTCCCATTGGAGACCAAGCTGGAACGTTTTGGTGAGAACCGCCCATCATCATCACAGGATCCCATGCTAACAGTTGCGAGGTATCATGCCCACGCAGAGGTGCAGCGCGCAGACGGGCTGTACGGAGGTTTGATTGTCCACAACCCAGTTGAAGACGAGGCCGCCTTGTACGGCTACGACAACGAGCTCCTCCTCATGATCGGGGACTGGTACCACAGGCCTGCCAAAGCCGTACTGGCAGAGTTTTATGACCAATCCAACGAGGGCCATGAGGTATGCTGAAATAAGGTTTGGGGTTGTGCAGTGTGCTCACCATCCAAAGCCGTATGCAGATTCGCTCTTGATCAACGGCCACGGCTATTTTGATTGTACGCAGCTGCGCTCCTCGGCACAGGCCAATTGCACCGCCGTTGCAGAACCATGCATCCGCCTCGACAAGACCAGAAGACACAGAGTCCGTCTGATCAATGTCGGGTACGTCGCGGCAATGGGTGCGCGCGCTGTGGCCGCCATGCTGACAACAGGGCAGGATCTTGGCCGGAATCACGGCAACCGTGGCAGATGCAGAGCTGTCTGCTGTCCAAGTTGACGGAGGAAATCGCATTGTGTCCCACCCGGCAAACGCCATAGGCATTCTCTACCCAGCACAGAGAGTGGATTTCGTGCTGCAGTGGCCCAATCCGTCTGTTGGCAAGACCGAAATCACCATCAACATGGACAAGGAGTGCGTCACCCTGGCGGAATTTGTCAGAGCAAAACAAAACACTAACAAACGAAAGATACCTGCTGCGAGTCAACCCGGCCCTCCGAACCACACAAACGTTCCCGGTTTACGATGCTGCCGGTAATAGCAATGACGCAGCAACAGCAGACACGCCAAACACAACAATATTTGATCTACGGGACGCCAAGGGTTTCCAGCTTCCGGCCACCTTGCCGGAGCCAGAACAGCTGTATATGATCTATGCCGTCGTCGAGATTCTGGCGCACAACAACTTCGTCCCCGAGGGACGCATCAACCATACGGCATGGGTGCCGCAAAATCCGCCTCTTCTAACGCGCCCGCGAGAGGAATGGGACCGGCACCAGCTTGTTCCGTGGACTGGTAGCAGGCCCGCATGGGTCGAGCTCACAATCAACAATATTGACACACAGGGCCACCCGTTCCATCTGGTACGCTCCCCCCTCGGTA
The DNA here is from genome assembly GCA_019925685.1 of Ceratocystiopsis sp. VPRI43766. NCBI lineage: Eukaryota > Fungi > Ascomycota > Sordariomycetes > Ophiostomatales > Ophiostomataceae > Ceratocystiopsis > Ceratocystiopsis sp. VPRI43766. The sequence goes on along the minus strand of JADHKF010000008.1, from coordinate 839,253 downwards.
GAGAACAGCATGCTCTGGCCGTACCTACTGACACACCCTGTAGCACGGATTTGACTTTTACGTCGTTGCCTCATACGAAGGGAAGGGCGGCTGGGACTACTACAATCCTTTCAACCCCGCAAGGCCTGCGCGGGGGGGGGCGTTCAACCTTCACGATCCGGTAAGCAGAGACACCGTCTACGTGCCCCCCTACGGCTATGTGGTCCTTCGCTTTCTGGCGGACAACGAAGGCATCTGGCTTCTTCATTGCCATATTTTGTGGCACCAGACAAGCGGCATGAGCATGGCTTTCCACGTCCTCGGGTCCGAAGACGGGCTCACTGAGACGCAGCCCGCACGCCATGCCAAAGATGTCTGCGCTGGGTATGGAATGTAGAGAGGGCTGTGGTTGATTCTCGCAAAGATGCCTAGTTGTCTGCTACCAAACCACTCCGTCGGTTGACGCTCAACACAGCCACCCGCCGTCAATGTTGTAGACTGCCCCCGTGATGAACTTGGACTCGTCGCAGACCAGGAAGGCAATGAGATTGGCTACCTCGTCACAGGTGCCTCTTCGCTGCAGCTGGCTCTGCCATACCATGTCACCGCCACGTGTCGCCCGGGATGCAGCCTGCATGGGACTGTCGATGATGCCGGGGGCCACGCAGTTGATCCGGATCTCGCGCTCGCCAACCTCTTTTGCTGTCGACCGGCTAAGGCCAATAACCGCATGCTTGGAGGCAGTGTATGCAGCGTTCTTTTTAAACCCGATGGAGCCGCAGATGGATGCTGCATTGACAATGCTGCCCTGTGTTTTCATCTGCCGCAGTTGTGCACGCATGCAAAAAAACACGCCGTTCAGGTTGACGTCGAGAACAAACTGCCAGTCGGGAGTGTTGTGCGCTTCGACGGACTCGATGTTGATCACCCTCGGCACGACACCGGCGAGGTTGACTGCCGCATCCAGCTGGCCAAATCTCCCCACTGTCGTCGTGATCCATGCGTCGACCTGCTCCTCGTTTCGTACATCCACGGTTGTCCAGAGGACGGTCGCGCCTTCCTTCTCCAACATCTCAGCCGCTCTCGCCAGTGCGCCCTCGTTGGCATCCGCCATTGATACCAGAGCACCCTGGGATGCAAGCAGATGGGCCGTTGCATAGCCTATCCCAGATGCGGCTCCGGTGATAGCAATGACCTTTCCTTTGACATCGTAGTTCACAGGCATTGTAAGATGGGAAACACCGAATTCAGAGAAAGTAGAGCATACGGCTGTTTTTATTTTTCCTCTTTCTTTCGTTTTGCTTTATATTTGTTCATTCATTGCATCCGCCAGGCGCCGTCAAGGAAAATGCCAGTAAGGATGAATACAGCCTACGTGTTTTTCCGCGATCCTCATTTTCCCCAGGAGACGGAAGTGCTTCCCGAAAGACCCTGCCACCTTTGCACGCTCCAGCTTAACATCTTCCGGTGATTTGGTATTCTCGTCGTCGCTGTGCTGCATCATATCCTGGTCTTTGGCCGTCTGCCATCCAATCGCTGTCATTTAAATGAATGAATTCGGCCTTTCCTGGACAGCAGAAACCAAAGTTCACGTATTGCCTGTTCACCATGGAGGAACCGACCTGCACCCCTGTCGAAAAATCGACAGAGAATATTGACATCGAGCACAACGAAACTTCCGACAACCAGAGTCATGGTAGTCCTGCAGACGGCATGGAACTGCCCTCCGGCTACTACCGCTCACCACGGTTCATCGGGACCGGCGTTGCGGTCACCATCAACCTCTTGGCGAGCACCGGTGGTTTTGCTCTGGTTGCACCCATCTTGGCTGACATTGACGCCAGCATTGGTCCCGGCCCCGTTGTCTGGCTGTCGCTCATATATACAATGATGCTGGCCGTTGGACTTACTCTGGTAGGCCAGCTGTCCGATGTATTTGGCCGTCGGTATTTCTTCATTGGCGGCACGTTACTCGGAGCGGTTGGCGCCACGATTGCGTCGCGGGCCCAGACCATTCCTGTCGTCATTGGCGGCGAGACCTTGATCGGCCTGTCGGCTGCCACCGGGTACAGCTACGCATTCGTCACCGGCGAGCTGGTCCCCGTGAAGTGGCGCTTCCTGGCCAACTCGGCCGTCTTTTGGGGCACCATGCCCACCGGCGGCTTTGGTGCGGCCATCTCGGCCGCCTTTGTGCTGTACACAGACCAGCAGTGGCGTTGGGCCTACTACACACTCATCATCGGCAATGTCGTGTCGGCGGCGCTCTACGCCGCCTTCTACTTCCCCCCGACATTCCACCAGAAACACGGAAACGACACTGTCATGCATTGGGTCAAAAATTACGACTACGTCGGCATGTTTCTGTATATTGCGGGTCTGCTTCTGTCAGTATTGCGTCCGAATCACACACGCGACCCCATGCTGGCCAGGCAGCACTAACTTGGTCCACAGATTTATCCTTGGCCTGTCTTGGGGTGGCAACATCTACCCTTGGAAATCCGCCGGGGTGATTGCCCCTATTGTTCTTGGATTCTTTTGCCTGGTTTCTCTAATGGTGTACGAAGCCCGTGCAAGTATCCCCAAACCCTTGGTGCCCGTGCATCTTTTCAAAAACAGAGGGTTTGTCTCGTCTGCCGTTGTTTTGTCCCTCGGCGCAAGCGTTTACTATAGCCAGGCCATCTGCTGGCCTGGTATGGCATCCGCCGTATACTCCGGTGGCGACCGGATGTGGGCAGGCTGGGTCGGGACGCTTGTCGGCATCGGAATCACAACCGGCGAGATCATTGGCAGCGCCCTAACGGGCTCCATTGGCAAGTTCAAATTTCAACTCTTGACTGTCATCTCCATCGGGACCATTTTCCTGGCCTGCATGTCCCTGTGCACGCCAGACACCCCCAAGATGGCCATGGGTCTTGTTATGATTGCCGCAACTGCTTTTGGGTGGTGTGAGAGGTATGTGCTCCTCTTTTTGTCGGATCCATCTTCAGATGATCCTGCATCCGCTGACCATGTGCCGTTAGCATTGCGCTTCCAGCTGGAGCAATCTGTATAGAGGACCAGCAGGAAATCGGCACAGCAATTGGCATCACCGGATCGCTTCGCAGTGCGATATCGACCATTGCCTCGACAATCTATAGCGTCGTTCTGGCACAGAGAGAAGCAAGTGCCCTCTCTACAGTTGTTCCCGCGGCTCTCACTCATGCTGGCCTGCCGGTCGCCGATGTGGCGGGTTACATGTCTGCTGTGGCTGCCGGCGAAGGGTCTGCCGAACTGCTTCAGCTCCCTGGCGTCACAGCCAACATTCTTGCGCAAGGTAACAGGGCTTATCAGGTTGCCTATATGGAGGCCTACAGAACTGTGTTCTACACGAGTATCGCATTTGGGGTCTTGGCTTTGGTGGCAGCCACGTTTGTACCGAATTTCGACAGCCGCATGACCCGCAAGGTCGCAACGAAGCTGAACACAAAACACGATGGGTGGGTGTAAAGGGGCGGGACAGTTTAAACATGTGCTGTACGTTTCCTAGTGTGTTTATTTGATTCTGTTTTGTCTCTCTTGATTTCAAAAACAATTATCACCCATAAGAACAATTCATTTCTGTACATATCTTGCAATTTGTATCTCTGACCACCAGCACTCAAAAATTAACTACCATTCTCTTCGTGCTCTCCCCCATCCGTAGCCGGTCAACCATATCCTTGACCGCATCCAATGTGTTGAACACCTCCACCTCTGGCTTTATGTTGTGGCGCGCGGTAAACGCAATGGCTTTAGGCATCCGTTGAGGAATGGAAGTGCTGTCCCCTTTAACACGAAACTTGCCTGTTGCCACATCCAGGGCGTTTAGCCTCACGCCGTTTCGCGGCAAGCCGGCAACCATAAGAATGCCTCCGCATCGGATCAGGGCTGTCGCACTCTCGTAGGCAGCTTCAGAAGCGCTGAAAATCACCGCAGCATGCGCTCCTCGGCCGGTCGTCTGCACGACCTTTTCCTTATACGTCGGGTCTGTCTTTGAGTTGAAGGTCTGGTCAGCACCCTGGACCCGACTGTTGGCCAGGGCACCGTCGTTGATATCGACACCAATCACGCGCGCTCCCATTGCCTTCGCGTACTGAACAGCCAATTGGCCCAGGCCGCCACAGCCAACGATAACCAGCCAGTCCCCGGGCCTCAGCTCACAAGAATCCACACAATGGAATGCTGAATCTGTCAGTTTCTCTGAGCCAAAAACAGCAAGGGTTCCTGCATGCAACTTGGCAAAATATACCTGTGATACCAGCACAAAAATATGGCGATGCAAGTTTGACGTCCATTTGCGGCGGGAGCAAGATGCAGTTTCGCATGTCTACCACCGCGTACTCGGCAAAGAAGCCAGGGATATCAAAGCCATTGACCTTCGCCGCCTTGTTGATGCAGTGGTTGTTGTGAATGAGACAGCCTTCGCATTCGTAGCAGCCACCCTGGACATAGAGAAAGCCAACGGCATCGCCAATGGCAAATCCCTGGTTTGCCACGGAGGGGTGTTCTTTGTGGACAAAGCCAGCCCCTTCATGGCCCAGCGTAATGGGCACCGTTCGTCTGGGATTGGCGATGGACATCAGGTCGGAGTAGCACAGGCTTGCCGATGCAATCTTGATGAGAAACTGGCCCGGGCCTGGCATTGGTATGGGAACCTGGTTGACCACGATCGTTCCCTGGACCTGAACAAAATGTGAGTTAGCTTGCAGCTGTCTCTCTGGTCTTTTGGCATTATCACGTACGGGGTCCCATTGGGCAGCTTTCATAGTCCCAGACATTGCTCTTGGTTTTTCGTAGCCTTTTTTTTTTTTTTTTGATTTATTCTTACTCCTCTTTGTGGCTTTCACAAACACCCGGACTGTCTCTGCAGTGCTCTTAATTATGAGCGCGAGACATCATCAACCAAGCCGGACCTGTGCTTGCTGATATTTTGCGGCCGGAAAAGAAAGTTCCAGCCTTGTTTCCCAATTTCCGACAGTTGGCAAGACCTCCCCCCCGCCGACGGCCAGAGTGGTCGCCGTCCACGGCGTTTGCGGGGAGCAAGTAGTATCAATGAACGCTGGATGCGCTAGAAAGGAAAATGCGCATATTCAACATCCGTGTCAACCCCCACATGGGAGATGGCGGCTTGAATACTTCCGGCCGCAGAAACGTTTACGATGGAAGCGCCGGGATGTTTGCTCTCCACGTCCAAACATCGTCAGAGTCGCCGTGCGCAAAAATGGCCGACGAAATCAACGGTCCCGGCATCCTGTATGTCGAGGCTCGAATCTCCCGCCCCGACATCATGGACGAAGCCACATACTTGAACTGGTACGACAATGACCACATCGCCGAGATCATTGCCACGAGCGGCGTTGATTCGGGGTTCCGCTTCATTCGCAGGGACAGCGACTGGCCCTACCTCGCCATGTACGAGATGCGCGACATGGCGTTCATGAAAGGGGAGGAGTTTCGCAACATCCGCGTGTACAGCGACTTGCTCCCCGGCACGAAGCTCTGCTACGACCTGGCCGACAACAACGTACGGTACTATCGGCTCGAGCAGGTCTACGACCCGTCGAAAAAAGGCCCAGGCCACACAAAAACCCTGTTGTCGGTCCAATACCAACTGAAGGACAGCTATCCTGAGGAGGACTTTGATGCGTGGTACCGCAAAGAGGTGAGCCGTCTTGCCTGCCACCCGAACCGCCGCATATCCCGCTGACTCCGTGAACCAGCATCTCGACCAGCTCGCGACCGTTCCGGGCTACCTCCGCACAACCAGGTTCCGCCTGGTGTTTTCGCGGTCCAACGCACAGTCGCGTGCCCTCAAGGGCCTGCCCGTGACCTCGGACGAGCCGGTGCCAGATCCTCCAAAGTGGCTTGCCCTGCACGAGTTCGCATCCGAGCACGTTGACCTGGATAAGCTCAAAGCCTTGACTGACACCGAATGGACGCGCAAAATCCACGACAATGTGACCACTGTTAAAGTTCTTGCTTATGAAATGGCTAAAGCGCACGGCAAGGGCGAATGGTTTCATGCCTTCCCATAATGCTGAAAAGAATTGATGACTACTTTTCCGGATACGTGTCGCGTTGTCGCTCCACTCCTGCCTACTCCGTAATTCGTATCGCAAACCTCTCTCGGAAACTAGTATTTCCACTGCCGGATTTACGGAGCATCTGCCATAGACAATTGCTGTCCTTTTTTTCCCCCGTCCCGCTACATCTCAGCCCCTGATTTCGCAATCACTCGTTTTGTTTACGAACCCCAGCGAACGCAAAATGGCTCCTCTTAACCCCCAAGTGTAGGTCCTTCGCAACGGTTTCTGGCTGTTCTCTTGATGCGCCTTTTGTGTTTTCATCAGGTCCCCGTTCAGCGAGCTAACAGCGCAGAACGAACCTGGCCATCATGCTCGGCATGATGCAGGTGTCGAAGAAAATCCCCTTTGACGATCCGTCGGTTTTGATGATGGTTCGTGTGGCATACGTGGCCAGCAACTTGATCATTCTTGGCATATACCTCTACATCCAAAGCTCGATCGACAAGAAGAAGGGTTTGTCTCAAACTAGAGTTCCCGTTTGCGTGCATTGCTTGCTTGCGCGCATTGCAGACAAAACCGAGTGTTTTGCCTTGGGCCTTCTGGCTAACTGTGATTACAATCGTCTTAGATCTTACCACTCTCAAATACGTGGAGCCCCCGCCGATGGGCTCGTCTGAGGAGGGGAAGCTCGTTACTACCACCATCCACGCATATGACAAGGCCCAGCTCAAGTCTCTTATGCGGTCGCAGATGACGGGCGTGGCCATGATGGCATTCATGCACCTCTACATGAAGTACACCAACCCTCTTTTGGTTCAGTCAATCATCCCGCTCAAGAGTGCGCTTGAGACAACCCTGGCCAAGATCTACATCTTCGGTCAACCGGCTGTCGGCGATCTCAAGCGTCCGTTCAAAACTGGCGGCGGCCTGATGGCCGGTCTCCAGAGTGGTCCGGCGCAAAGCGACAAGAAAGCCATCGAGACGGCGGAGCGGGCCGGCCGTGGTGGTGCGAAGGAGGAATAGGTGCATGGAGTTGAGAATGCCTTTTCTTATACCTGACTGAGACCCTCTTATATTCTGTCCAAACAGTCAGCCGAACATGCTTAGTTCGTGTAATTTTACCGCCCCAAAAAGAAATAGCGATCAGAATCTTGTGAATTGCTTAATGCTCATTGCCAAAAGTCGCTATGCCGGGCCTTCTGCTGACTAATGGATATTGCTTGCGCTCCGAATCTGGGAGGCGAATGTCGCAACATTCATCTTCCGTCGCCTTCCATCAATTCAATTACTTGTCACCGGCGATCGAAACTGGCCAGAATGTCGTCTAATCCGAATAAACAAACAGTATGTTCATGGCCGCTGCTCGTCATCTCTGGGCCTTTGAGTGCCTTTCGCTAATACGGGTGAGGAGGGATCTCCCTCACGAACAGCAGCGCAAGAAAGATCGTCGACGCAAGACGCCAGAGCAAGCACCGCCTGGCCAGCTGCACTCTCTACAGAACCAAACACTACTGCCAGCAACAATACAGCCTCTTCCAACAAGAAACGTCCGCATTCGTCCATCGGTGTTACAGATCTGCCTTCGAGCAACCGCAACGCCGGCAAGCAAGATGACGTGGTTGAAATCCGCCCGGCGCGCAATTTTGCAAAGTATGTCGACTACAACTTCAGTGCCATGACAGATACAAAGGGTGGCTTTCTTTCGACAGAAGACGATCCCTGGAACAAGGCTTTGGCGCCTGCGCCAAATTCTGCCGGAGCAAAACCGGCGCACATGACCGCTGCCGAATGGGAGCGCATGCAAGTCATACGCAACCTCAAGCGCCTTAAGCAAGGCCCCTACGAACCCGGCCTTAGTGTGCTTGCCGACAAGAAGGATCAGAAAAAATGTCGCGAATGCGGAAGCCTCGAGATCGACTGGGTTTGGGAGGACGTTTTCAAGTGCTGTGTGTGCAACACGTGCAAAGAAAAGTTCCCGGAGAAATACAGCCTCTTGACGAAGACGGAGTGCAGGGAGGACTACCTTTTGACAGACCGTGAGTTTTGCTGGCATAACTTTCTGCAGAGTTGATTCCCCGACTAATTGGTTTTTAGCGGAACTCAAAGATGCCGACCTCCTCCCGCATCTCTCACGGCCGAACCCACACAAGTCGCATTGGCACGACATGATGCTATTCCTGCGATACCAGGTGGAAGACTACGCAATAAATACCAAGTGGGGTTCAGCAGAAGCCCTTGATGCGGAATTCGAGCGACGAGAGGCCGACAAAAAGAGGCGCAAGGAAAGCAAGTTCAAGGAAAAACTATTGGAGTTGAAGAAGAAGACGCGTACGGAGGCGTATCGACGCAACAACGCCGCCAAGGGCGACGACAGCAGCCGAGCTACCACGTTTGGCGATGCGATCGGCAACCCGGGGCGACATGTCCATGAATGGGGACGAGCTGTAGAGAACGAGGAGGGTATGTCGGTCAAAAGATGTGTGTCGTGCGGGATGGAAGTGGAAGAGCTCGAGTTTTAAAGAGGATGTCCGTGTAGTGGAGCACGTGCAGTGGATTAAAAATTGGAGCCCAGGGCAACCCCTGAGATTAGCCCCTGAGAGCAGGCAGCATGGGATTGATGCCTTGGCGCCTGAGAAGTAGTATTGTGTTGTTATTGGCTGTACGCCACAGCGCCGCGACAAAAGAGCTCTTTCCCAAGCCATACTGAAGAAGCTCCCAAGCCCAAACTCTGTCGCCCCCCTTCATATCGTCTATTACTCGAAACCCGCGCGTCGGAAGGCAAAACAACTAGCACCGCAAAGCTTAACTGGGCTATCTGTGGCTTCTGTGCTCGACTTGTTTCCTTCCTACCTCCGGTCGGAACGATCCTGAGGGCTGTTGTCGCGAAGACCACCTCGACCCTCGAAACGGCTGCGTGCATGCTTCTGTTTTTGCCCACGCGACGAAGCTTTGAGATCGGCAACTTTGAAATCTCGACTGGGGATGCGATACGACAGTTGCTTAAACGCGCGTTTAGACCTTGAAAGAGCTGGTCGGCCTTGATCAATCAACGCCGCGCGTCAGCCTCGAAGCCATCGCGCGTTGCCAACCACTCCATTATCCAGGGATTTCTATCCGAGCCGCATGATGAGTTGGAACGGGCAGGGCAACTTGGGGGGAAATAACGGCGGTGGTGGAGGTGGTGGTTTGAATGGCCTGGGGGGCGACATGCCAGGTGGATTGCAAGGAAACGCTTCCAACCAGCCGCATGCAACGGAGTATACGCTGCAGGGTATGTCTCTCTTTTTGATGTTCTATCTCCAGGAGAAAACTCATGATGCAGTGCTAATACGCGAACATAGGAGTGATGCGGTTTCTTCAAACCGAGTGGCACCGACATGAACGCGAACGAAACGCGTGGGAGATTGAGAAACAAGAGATGAAAGGCCGGATAGCCTCGTTGGAAGGGTCCACGCGTCGTGCTGATGCCACGCAGAAGGCTTTGAAGAAATACGTCTCGATCTTGGAGAAAAAGGTGAAGGAGCAGGCCACGCAGTTGAAGTCCTCCACTTCATCGGCTTCGCAGGCTGCCGCATCAGCGCCCGAGGTCACGGAAAAACAGCGCCAGGCTGCTAAACTATTGGCCAAAGTTCGTGGTATGTTACTTCGTTTCCAGGTCGCTACGTGATGCGGACGCTTACATGCAATCTATCAGGTGACAAAGAGCACAAATCAACGAAAGCAGGCGCCCAGGCAAGCTCCGTTACCGACGACGAAAACCAACGGGTGGAGCTGCGTACTTTTCTCGACCAGTGCCAAGCAGAGTTCACGTATCTCATGATCACGCCTGCCAACCCTATTCCGCCGCGCGACTCCGTGCCTTTGGCAGAGGATTTTCGTTACGATGAGGTCGGGCTGCCACTTGAGCAGCTGCAAGCGGACCAGTACAACCAGTCAGCAAACCCGCGATCCTCCCAACAGAACACCAGACAGCCCCCGGAGCCAACAAATGCTGTGGGCACGCAAATGCTGTCCTCTGCCGCCCGGCACATACCGCCCCGGAACACCGAACACCAGCCAACCACCATGAGCAGATCCGTCCCCGACTCTGCGTCGGCCGTATACGGGTCGACACCATCTGATTGGGCATCGCAAGCACAAAGCACTGATATCGTCACGGAGAACAGAGCAGCTCCAGCTGCCGCAGACCCAGCAAGACGAGAGGCTGTTTCGGAAGATGCCGAGCATGTTGGAGAGCCGTACGATAATAAGATGAAAGACTCTGGAGCGGACTCCTGGGATTTCAACGACGGCGCGACGAGTTTTGCTGAGCCAGGCCTACAGGCCGTGCAGCAAACAAGCACGCCAAGTCGCCCAGACACGGACGCCTTTCCCGTGGCAGACAGCATGCCCAAATCCCCCAATCGCCATCCTGTGTCGCACCGCAGGAAAAGCAGTGCGTCTCGCCGGCGAAGTGCGGAATACGATCTTGCACAAGGCACACTTGCACAAAAAAGCGACAACGGAGCCTTCAAGCTTCGCTTTGGCCTCCGTGGGCATCTCGACACCGTCCGTGCTGTCATTTTCTCCGGAGGTGGCAGTCCCGGTGAGCCAGAAATTTGCACTGCTGCGGATGACGGATTGATCAAGCGATTCCATATCCCTCGTGCGAACTACATGAGTGGTGTCAATACGGCCTTTGATCTCGATATCCAGGCGGACTTCACGCACCGGGGTCACCGCGGGGCCGTTTTGTGCCTGGCATCTTGGTCAGCTGCGCCGAACTTTGCGACTGGCGGTCGGGCTCAGGGCGATGGTTGGATCTTCTCCGGTGGCCAAGACAATTCGATTCGCGTGTGGGAGCGTGGCCGGGTCGACCCAAAGGCGACGCTAGACGGCCACACTGATGCAGTTTGGGCCCTTTGTGTCCTGCCTACTACGCTCGGCTCCATTTTTGGCCGGCAGACAGCGTACGGCTCACCAGACCGCATTTTGCTTGTGTCGGGCGCAGCCGACGGCACCGTGCGGGTGTGGGCATTGAGTGCCCCCCCGCAGCTCGCGTCGTCACAGCCGCTGGGAACTGCGAACCGTCGCGGCGGCACCGGGGCTGGTGGTCGGGTGCGAGGCAATTCCATGAGCTCTGGGTCCAGCTTTCCCAACAGCCCTCAGCCGACGGTAGCGAGCAGCAGCCCGTTTCATTACACGCTTGTGCACACAATAACACGGCCCAACTCGGCGGCAAGCCCCACGTGCATCACTGCTCTTGGCGGGGATGGCGGTTCGTTTGTCGTCAGCTACTCTGACGCGGCGGTTATCGTCTACGACACACGGACAGCCGAGGAGATCGGGGCAATGGCCAGTCTTGAGACATATGACGGGACGTTTGCCACGAGTGTGAACGCTGTTGTTGCAACCACCGTCGGTCTAGAACAAGCACAGCCGGGCGAAGAAGACAATGGCAGCGGTGGCGGTCTTGGCGGACCAACTGGCGGTGGCCGTGCTTCTGGAGTGGAGGGCGTTGTTATATCGGGCCACGAGGACCGGTTTATTCGATTCTTCGATGCAAACAGCGGTACGTATCAGTGGGGGCCTTCCCTCTGTCCTAACTCCCGCCTTTTGCCGGCAGTCGGTATCTAACATAGGACCAGGACAATGCACATACAACATGCTGGCGCATCCAGCAGCGATATCCAGTCTCTCCCTCAGCCCCGACGGCCGTGAGCTCGTCAGTGCAGGCCATGACGCCTCGCTCCGGTTCTGGAGTTTAGAGAAGCGGTCGTGCACGCAGGAGGTCACATCGCATCGGATCATGCGCGGCGAGGGCGTGTGCTCGGTGGTTTGGAGCCAGGATGGGCGTTGGGTTGTCAGTGGGGGCGGCGACGGTGTGGTCAAGGTCTTTGCTCGCTAAGCCGCCCGGCAGAGAGGAGTGGTGAGGATTCGGCGCACTGGGGAAGCGCAACCGTGGCGCGACGAACAGCGGTTGTGCAATTTGCTTCTCATTCCGACGTGATTGTGTTGCCTCTAATGCCTAGTACAGAGCCCATCCGAGCGTTGCTATATTACACCGTTGTTTATACCACGGCTTTTGCTTTCTGTTTTTGTGTGTGTTCTCGTGCTGTCCTTGTGGCTGCCTTAAGTGGCGAAGACGAAATCTGCTCGTATCTTACTTGTGTGATGGTTCACCGTTTTGCCCTGCCGCCTTGTGGTCCGCTTAATCGATAGTGTTTTTTGTCCCTTCTTTGTTTTGTTTTGATTTCACTAGGTGGGTCGTAAACAGAGAGGCGCTCTTTGCCCCCACCCAATGCGCCTTCGCATTCCCAAGGACCATATTACTCGCAATACAGACGGTCTCCAATTTTCTTTCGTTCTCTGCGAACAACAATCAACAGCGCGTTTCGCACTCCGTCTTCTACTTTTTCCTCAGCGTCATACGCCCACCCACCCGCTTTTATTTCTCGTCCACATCGTCTTCCAACCATCGCGCCGACCAACGCCTTCTTTTGGATTCGCGAAACCCCCCCTCCCCCCCCTCCTCCCAACACCCTCCCAAACACCTTTCGATCTTTTTCGACAGACGAACGAGCACTGCGCAATGGCAGGAGGCAAAGGGAAATCTTCGGGAGGAAAGAGCTCCGGTGGCAAGACGTCGGTGGATGGGCCGAAGAAGCAGCAGAGCCACTCGGCACGTGCTGGCCTTCAAGTAAGTCGATATTTTGCGTTCGTGATGCTCGTCGCTTTCGCGCCCTATGCCTGCTCTTGCGCGCACAGCATCGTTTGCGCGGCCGCCTCTCCGACGGCAATACAACACACCCTCGGACGCGTCGATTCTGCGCGCAAAACTCTGTGCGCACCAGTCCCGCGTGCGCGGCGCCTAGCAGGGCCCAATGCTCTGCATGTGGTCCTCTTGGGGCGCCGTTTCCTCGTCGTCGCCCCTCGACTACGCGCCCAGCAGCGCTAACAAGCCACGGCTTCCCTCGCCGTGCAGCACTGTCGTTGTGGTTCGGTAGCTAACAGTCTCAGTTCCCGTGTGGTCGTGTCAAGCGCTTTTTGAAGCAGAACACCCAAAACAAAGTGCGCGTGGGCGCCAAGGCTGCAGTCTATGTCACAGCTGTGCTCGAATACCTCACTGCAGAGGTGCTGGAGTTGGCAGGTGTGAGTATTCCCCTTTTCCTCTGTAACGCCGCAACCCGCCATCGTCTGTTTGCTTGCGGCTAACACCTTTGGCCCCCAAGAATGCGGCAAAGGACCTCAAGGTCAAGCGCATTACGCCCCGCCATCTCCAACTGGCTATTCGCGGCGACGAGGAGCTGGATACGCTCATCCGTGCGACCATCGCCTTTGGTGGTGTCCTCCCGCACATCAACCGTGCACTGCTCCTGAAGGTTGAGCAGAAGAAGAAGAAGGCCGCCATTGAGGCGTGAGTAGCCAGTCTGCAACAGCATTCCCTTTGGTCCTCTATTGTTCCTGGCCGGTATTTGATTTGATTTTGTTCTACATTTGGTCTGACAGGGGTCGTATCACTGTTACCTGGCCGCCTGGCTTTGGTTGTCTGCTGTCTTCCCGGCTCAGTGGTCTGCGTGGTTTCCCTGTTGTCTCTTTTGTCTATGTTTTTTTACCTTTGTATGTTTGCTTTTGCTTTTGCAGGGTATGTATGGTTATGGATGGATGGGTTTTGTAGTGTCTCGATGTTTCTGTCATAAACGGACACCCTTTTTTTTCGCGGCCCGAAGATGCCAAGTCTCGTTTCCGCCGCCTTTGCAGTCACGTTCTCTGGCTGCTTTCGGTCTGCTGCACGATCTGCCGTATCGTAGTACGAATGCAAAAGCAGACTGCCGGGTATGCATCTGGGGCCTCTGGGAATTGACTCAGGTAGGGGCGGAAGTTGAAGAGAAAACTTCTCTGATCGAACTGTACAATCTCGTCTGCTTCACGGGTGCATCGATTCCACGTCTTCGGGTTATAAATCCTGTGCTTGCTCATTGAATAGCGATTAATACTTCATTTCGGGAAAGAAAGCACCACAGAACGCCATGCCTCGAACCCATCGATAAAGGAAGAATGCCCTGCCTTGGGGAGCACAGTGAACTGGACGCAACTTGCGGTTACCGGCGCGGCTGCTGCTTCTTTTCCTGCAGACACAAAGCCCGCTCGGATCTTTTCTGCCAAAACCTGCATAGTCTCTGGTAGGGGTAGGTCGTTTTCCCCCACAACGAGAAGCACCCTCTCAACGCTGGTCGCAACTTTTGGCGCCAGCTTACTGAGATCAAAGCCGGGCGAGAGCAGCGCTGCGATGCAGGTTTCGTAGCCATCGAGTGTGGTCTCGCTCATCAGCGCGCGTAACCACGCCTCTTTGTCGGGGTGGGAGGAAAGCCACGCCTTTCCTAGCCACCGCTCGCGTGTGCCAGCCAGAATATCCTCCAGACTCCCGCTCTGCCGCGCCGCCTTCACACGGGGCGTGAAACCGTCGTCCGCGCCTGCATTAACGGGCGAAGAGCTGACCGTGTCGCATACAACCAGATTCCGGACAATTCCCGGGTACCGTGTTGCAAAAACAACCCCCGTTGCAGCGCCGAGTGAACAGCCGATCCAGGCGTGCAGACTGAGGGGCTTTTTCGCGTCCTTGCTTGCAAGCACCGACGTCAGAAGAGCATGTACCGCGTCAGCCATCGCCTCAAACGTATTTATCCCAAGATTTGCAGGCGCTGATGATCCTCCATGCCCGGGGTGGTCATAGGAGAGGACACGGAAACCGCTTTGATGGAGCGCGTCGACCACCCCATCGTCCCAGACGGCGGCCGTCGTGGCCAGTAAGCTCGAAAGTAGGACGGTCGGACGGTGAGGCTCGGCAGGGTAGGTCAGTCGGTAACGGAGAGTTTGGTCATCGGCCAGCGCCAAAGTCGAATACGGAGGGATAGGGATAGACATCTTTGTACCTGCTGTTCTGGTATGACGACGACTGAAAATTTGCTTTTATCATAGGACCGGAGAGGAGGGGGAGTAAAACGTCATTGTCATTGTGGAAGGTGGGGCAGGAATAAGTACAAGTATCTTACGATCGATGCGCAGGGTCGTCGGAGGGCAAAGATTGCCGCCTGCCGCCTGGCCTGAACAAACAAAAGAAATCACTGTCCGTGACCTACTCTCAAGGGCTTCGCGAGCGCTTCATTTGGTGCCAGTATTCTTCCACTTCACGGTCATCTGGTACGCACGAAAATCGGCAGTACCTCTGCTCTCTACGTCTGCACGTTGTTTCTCGATTCCGCTGGGGGTGTGTCGCCTTCGACTTCGGTGTCTGTACCTTGCGCTGGATCTGAACTCAACAGCAGCCTCTGGTCGCTCTTGCATAGGGGCCTCTCGTCCCGTCGTTTACCTCCACCTCCACCTGCTGTGTTCCGGGTCGTTGCGGCTAGAACATCGACCTTTTGCAGAACCCTATTGGCGACTAGCAATTCTTGGGGCTGCCTGTATGCGGCTTTGTGGGGCTTTTTGTCTCGCACTGTCGTGGCCTCTGGGCGCTGCCTTTATCCTCTTTTCGCTCCATGTTACCACCCGTCGCTCCCTTCTCCCTTTTTTTCAGGCCTGCCTTGCCAGTGGAGCAGAAGCGAAAAAAAGCGGGAAAAAATTAGAAAATAACCCGCAAGCAAAAACCAACTCGACCTCATTCAGATACCCGCAAAACGACGACTCCTTCCACCGTGCCGCACCACCACCGCGACGTATCGACGAAAGTATACGATTACGCCTCCGTTTTGTCCTTTTTTTTCTTTCCTTTTTTTTGTCACCTTGCTTGGAATTTTGTTACGATATTCTCCTCCGCTTTCTCTCTCGGGCTCTTTCCCGTGCAGCGTGCAATCCAGACTTCCTCCTCGACCAGGTCTTCTGCGTCTTCCACTCTTTCATCGCCACAACCCAACGAATCCATCTGCGTGTACCCCCTTCGGCCGTGCCGCCCTCTTTGTCTGCACTCTCTACCTCCGGTCCTTCGTTCACGATCATTGCCAGCGCTTATTTGTCGCCTGGAGGTGCCGTCATCGCGTCGCAAAAGGTTCGTCCCTCCGTGCGCCTGTGCGTCCGCGCATACATCTGCTGCGTTTCTTCCCGCGTCTTTACGTCGATCGCCGGCTTTTCTCGCTGTACTTTGCCTTGGCTCTTGTTTCTCGCGACTCTTCTCACTTGCCCTCTGATCTCACCCCCCCCCCCCCCCCCCCCTCTGATCTTTCTCCTGGCCCTACATACGATGTACCCCTTTTAGCCACCGCCTCCCCCCTTCTTTCCTCATATTCTTACCTTACCAGATCGTCTGGGTATATTAATAACCTCTTCCCTCCCCCCCTTCCCCCTGTTTTTCCATCTCTTTTTCCTTTTTCCTCCTATATCGTCTCTCGGTCGCCTTTCTTATCATTCTTTCTCGTCTCTCTGGCACTCTTGCTTACTGCCTCCTGGCTATATAACGTTTTGCCCGTTTTTCGTTAGTACTGACTCTTATGTCTATTCCTTCAGTCAGACCTGCCGCAATACACGAGTAGTCACGAGTCACTGCCAACAGCACTCCAGTCGCTGCAGCTTGCGGCTTACCAGTCCTATACATACGTTGCGGGGTCTCAGCTCTCCGGGGGGGG
>JADHKF010000008.1:774373-822622 GCA_019925685.1 Ceratocystiopsis sp. VPRI43766 | reverse complement strand
TCTCTCTCTCCTCCTCCTCCCTTCCCTCTCTCGCCGTCCTCTCCTTTCGCCGTCCTCCCTCTTTCGCCGGCCTCTCCCTCTCTCCCCCTCTCCCTCTCATCCCTTCCCCTCCCACGTGGTCTACGCATACCCATCTTCGTCCTTCCGCTTCATCGCTAGCGAGTCTCATTGTGCCAAGACTTCCACGGCCTATCCACAACAATGAATTCTCAGCAACCGCAAGGCGACTACTATTCTGGCTACGCCAGCGCTCCTTTGAGCCACTCGCCCAATCCATCACGGCCGGGGTACGCAACGGCTGTCGGCGTTCCATCGGCTTTGAATGGTGGCCGTCGGAATCAACAATCCGGCGAAACGAGCAACCTACCAGCGCCTTCGTCTCTGTATAGAGACGACCGGTTTCCGTCTTTTGAATCCACCCAGCGTTTTGACCGGAATGGAAATGGAATGACGGCCCAACCTGGCCTCCAGAACACCTTCAACATGTTTGGCACGGCAAACCAGGCATCGTGGGGCTACAATGGAGGCGCTGCCGCGACATTGAATGGCCCGATTGGTGATGGTTCCCGCATGCGGACGTCTAGCAGGCGACCTGCCTTGCACACGGTTAGTTGTTTTCTCTCCTTCGTGTCATATAAATCAATGGAGTTCTGACAGACCATGCAGGAATGGACGACCAACAATGATGCGCCTATTGCCAACCAAGCCAATCCCGAAATCGCATTCTACCCCTCGTCACAACACCTAGCCGGACAGCCGAACCTGGGCTTGCCGAGCACTGGCTCGCCCGACCCATTTGGCATGCAGCCACCCCTTCTGAACATCCAAAACTATGGTCCACCCGAGATGAGACCATTCAGTGACACAAAGAAGGACATGGGCGACCTGATTCCCACGGCGATTGTCATCAAAAACATTCCCTTCAATATCCGGAAGGAGTTTTTGACGTCTATCATGGTCGAGTTGCAATTGCCACAACCATATGCCTTCAACTACCATTTCGACCAGGGTGTTTTCCGTGGATTGGCTTTTGCCAACTTTCAGAGTGCACAAGATACGGCCCAGGTCATCGAGCGCATGAACGGGTTGGAAATCCAAGGGCGAAAGCTCCGTGTTGAGTACAAAAAGATGCTCCCAGAGCATGAACGGGAGCGCATTGAGCGTGAGAAGCGTGAGAAGCGTGGCCAGTTGGAGGAACAGCACCGTGGACCGGCCCACCAGGTGTCCATTTCTTCCATGGCCACAGCAACATCTGCGCAAAGACCTCCCTCAAACGTTCAAGATCGTGCGTTCTTTCGTGACTCCCGACCCCTTCTGGCACTGAATCACGCTAACATGTAGGAAGCTGCAGGCCGGTTCGATCTCAACGACCCAAATACACTGCGATACTACCTGGAGCTTTACATGTTCCACAACGACGATAATAAGGAGGTGCACATTTTCCCTGCGGAGACATCGCCAGAAAATCGCCGGCTGATTCACATTCTGGCCCACAATATGGGTCTGGAACACACATCCATTGGTGAGGGCGATAACCGACAAATACACGTCAGCAAGTCGAAGTTTTCAACCGGGGGCCGGCAGCCTTTGCAGCAATCGGGTGTCACGCTGGACGGCCATCCCCGCGGCTTAAGCCGTGCCGCAACGTATGATTTCAACGACCGCCAACACCCATCCACTCATTCCGTTGGTCGTGGTCCGACACTTGCTATCCCGAACGGCAGCCCCGAAAATCACCAGCACGGCATGAATGGGCTTCGCGGCGTCAAGAGTTTTGCCGACTTGCGGTCGTTCAGTCCCAGCCCGTCTTCGTCGCTTGTGAGCAATGGCGCTCTTGGCCCTCCACAGACCAATGGGCACAGCGCTGGCGGCGTGCCACCTTTCCTCACACACTTCCCCAGCGATGGTCCATTTGGCCCGACGTTGGTCACGCCAACGACTCCTGGTTCCGCTTTAAACCCTTCGGCAGCAGCAGATGTCTCTGGCCTGGTCAGCAACCTTGGTTCTTTGGGCTTAGGGTCGTCTTCGTTTGACGGAAATAACGGCCATTCTGCGCGGCCTAGGGACACGCCTGGGGCCATTGGCAGCCAACGGCCAAGTGCTAACGGCAACGGTTCAAGGGCCGCCCCAGAGCGTCAGCCTAGGGGACCTGGCGATTGGGAGAATGCCAGTGGGTTCACGCGTGGTCGAACGAATGGCCATACACAGCGTGGGAGCGACTCGTCTGACACTGGCGCTCGTGTGGGCACGCCTCATGGATCGACGACCACGCGGTTTTGAATGCCGATGAGCTCTGCTCTACAATGACCAATGGTACCGTCGCAATCAACAATGGCCGTGCAACTTTTACGACATGCCTGAGACTCGATTTGTCTTTTCGGCCTTGTTAATGTGGGTGCTTGCCTCGCTCCGTTTCCAGGCAATATACGCCCGCCAACATCTATCTGTGTGCGGTTTGGAACGGTGTTCTCTTTTTTTCATGTTTTTGTTTTTGCTCAATCGACAGTCCGTCTTCAAACACACGTGATCCTCATATCTAGACACGTGCAATTGGAGAAGTGGTTCTTGCTTTGACTTCTTATTTTTATTCTTTATTTTGTTATTCCTATTGCCTCAGACTCTGTTTTGGGGTGTTT
Organism: Ceratocystiopsis sp. VPRI43766; assembly: GCA_019925685.1. Lineage (NCBI taxonomy): Eukaryota > Fungi > Ascomycota > Sordariomycetes > Ophiostomatales > Ophiostomataceae > Ceratocystiopsis > Ceratocystiopsis sp. VPRI43766. The sequence goes on along the minus strand of JADHKF010000008.1, from coordinate 819,986 downwards.
TCTTTTCTGGTTTTTGGGTGTTTTCTTTGTTTGGTCATTTCTGGTTTGTCTCTTGTCTTGCTCGTCATTTTTTTTTTTTTTTTTCGTTTTGCGTTGCTACCGTGCTTCTGTCGTTCCCGAAACCAGTCCCAGAATTAGGTCTTCCCCCCTGGATCTTTGTGTTCTGCCAGAGGGAAAGAAGGCTGGTGGTTTTGTTTGTTGGGATTGTTGGTCTTACGATTTGGATGCGTGGTAACGGAACATGACGTTGAAGTCATGGTACGACTCGAAACGATACGACGAACGAATACGCAGTCACTTTGGTTTTGGATTCGATCTCCTACAAAAAAAACGACGGCTTGACGACTTCGATGTATCTCTGAACGGGACCAGGAAAAAAACGGTGAAAAAAGATTGAAAAGAAACTCAAAAAAAAAAAAAAAAAAAAATCCGACCGCAATCGGCTACTCAACAATTTTGGATACAGCAAAATTTGGATCCTGACTATGCAACTGCGTTTTTCTTTAGATTGTACCGCAGCATGTGCAATCCTATATACCTTGTTGATTAGCAAACTGTGGCATATCTCCAGAAGGAGGCCGTAATACAAATACTCTCTTCTATCTTCGTGTTTCGGCTGAGAACAATGCAAGATACAATCAGTGTCGGCCATGGCCATTTAAATGTTTCAAAAGTATGGTGAGCCGCAAAAAGAGACGTTATGAGCGATTCCGCGTTACGTGCTCGTAGAACAATATCGAAACAGAACTAGGAACAGAGAGGTATCAAAGAATGAAGGTGAACCAAAGAAAAGAAAAGAAAGGCAAGCGAGCAAACCCCAAAATAAACCCCATCCTAAAGCGCGAAGATACAACCCTCTCCCCCTCCCCCTCCAAAGTAGTCCGCAGCATCAGAAATCCCACTCAAAAGTGTTCCCGCGGATCAACCGGTCGCGATGACATGTCCGCCATTATTTCATCATCGTCATCGGGAGGGTGGTCCTCAATGGTCGACCTAATACGTCGGGTTTGAGTACCATCTGCGGCATCAGAACCGGCATCTCGGTCGGCATCAAGCGCACCAGAAGCGGTATGAGTAGCGTCTGAAACAGCGCCGTTGTCCCCGGAAGCCCCATTTCGAAGTTCCCAGCTACCCACGCGCTCGTGGTGGGCACCCGTTCTGGTGACAGCCACATCTGGGTCGGCAACTTTGCGCTCAGCCCCTTTAAATCCGCTGCCACTGACAACATCATCCCCGTCAAGAGTATTGTTGTTGTTGCCCTTACCAGCAAAGCACAAGCGCAACCCCCCCAGCAGGGCCGCCGCCAGGGCAACCAGGGCAACCACAGACAAAGTCACAAGTGCACCAATTACGCCAGCAACAGCGGGCGCCACGCCGCCCTTGCGGGCACTGCCGCTGCTTGAGGTATCGCTGCCGCTGCTGTCGCTGCTGTCGCCGCTGTCGCCTGTATCATAGCCGTAGTTCTGCTCGAGTCCAGGACAAAATACACTGGCCGAGCTACACATTTCACACCACACTGCGCCGGACTTGATGCCGATGGCACGCATTGCGTTAAGAAAGCTCGTGTAGGACATGGTGAAGTCCGTGGTGCTGTTCGTAAACAGGCCGTATCGGGTGGGCGGCCCATCGTCGCGATCGTAGCTGGACTGGTAGTTGAAGCGCACATAAAGGTCGTCTTTGCTGGGGTAAATGGACGCATTTGCCGTGTCCGATGGAAGGGAGTACAGCTCAAAGAACAGAGCGCCGCCAGGCCCGGGAAGGTGGTTCTCAAAGGCTGACTTGTAAGGCCCAGACAACAGCCCCGACAGAGCAAAAAAGGCCAGCATAGGCTCAAACGACCCAAACAGTAGATTTAGCTTGTTGCTGCTTCCCTCCTTTGCAACAGACTCGGCAAACATGTTGACAATTTGGGTGGCCAGCATCCGGCCGGAGACAGCACGGATCATGTCGCCCTCCTGGGCGCCCGAAACATCGAGATTGGCATTGAGGTCGAGCTGTTGGACGGCTGCCAGGTAGCCCAAGACCTCGAGATCGCTGGCGTTAATGATTTTGGCAGCCTGGGCATCGTGGTTTGCCGCGTAGGCGGCGTAGTCGTACAGGTTGTAGGCATTGTAAAAGTTGGTCGTGGAAGCTGAGAAGACGCCGTCAAACACAGTGGACGCCAGGGTCTGGTAGTAGTCAAGCGTGCTGTTGTACGTCCCCTCCATTTTTGTGTCGTTGCGGAACGTTGTCAGGATCGACGCCTGGTAGCTGGTGCAGGCGATGTGGCCCTCGATGAAGGACGACGTCGGGTCCGTCAAGGACACCGTTTGGATGAGCGGGTACTGGTAGCCATCCAGAGGAAAATCAATGTGTGTACCGTTGGTCAGATCAGCAGCAGCACTGCCACCATTTCCATAGGCATACTGCTCGGTTTGCGGCGGGTAGAGTCCTTGCAGGAAAGCTTGTGCCCCGGCAGCGACGTACGTGTCCATTGTGCTGATGATGGTTACATGGTCGCTGTTCAAGCTGTTGGCCTCGAGATCAACAATCGGCAGCAGCGCAGAGACATTGCTCTCGGGCGTTCCCGACAAAAGATAGCGCTCGCGGAAGGCAGCGCCCTGGGTGAACATCTGCTGGGCGCCCAGCGGCGTCAACTCGGGAGTTGTCGGTCCAATGAGGGGTGTGCGCTCGCCGTACATGACGTAGGCGGCAACACTCCATACAATAACAGATTCATCCTGGGCAACGGCCAGATGAGGAGCAATGGAAATGGCTGCCAACAGCACAAGGCGGCTGCGGAAGAGGGCCATGACGTAGGGGGGAGAGGGGAGAGGGGGGGGGGTTGGAGAAGGAATAGAGAAGAACTTTGGCAAACTGAACAGACACCGGCACTGCGCAAGAAAAAAGAAGAGAGAGGAGGAGAGAGACAACAGGAAGGAAGAGAAGAAGGGAGGGGTAGGGAAGCATGCGAATAAGGCTGTTCCGTTCCTGCGAACAGAGCTTATCAGAATCGGGAGCTTGTCAACGGCACAGCTGGCTGCAGCCAGGGTTATTTATTGGCCCATTCGACGCCCGACCCCATAGCTGCTGCAGCGATGCGACCGCACCACTGCACGCTCTTTGTCCGCGTGGCCAGAGGCCAAGGGTCGTGATGGGCGGCCGTTGTCTCTGGTAGTGCGTGATAAGACGTCACAGCTGCACAAGCACGGCCGCGATGGGAAGGCCACCCCGCGCTATCCCAGATACAGGTAAGCCCGCTCAGATGGGGAAAGGCTCTGAACTCTAAGCTACACCGCTTTTCCGCCCCGCTAGAGCCGGGCGTCGCCCTACCCCACTACAACCACTACACCACTGCAGCCAACCCCACTACCAGGATTCGAAAGATACGCCCGTGAAGGCACTTGGAGAATGCGCAGAAACCCGAATACACCACTTCCGTAACGACCGATGCTACTCTTACGCTGCCAGCTCCTCTTCCACCTGCTTCTGTACCAACGCCCGCACCGCCGTCCAGTCATTGGCCACCTCCGTCAGCCGCCGCTCCTTGTCCTCCAACCCGACAAATTCTGCCGGCCGCGCCTTGGCAAAGTCAAAGTCTGCCTCGCTCTTCAGTGCCAGCTCCACGGCACCCGCAAATTTGGCTGGATGCGCTGTCGACAGCGACACGTGCGGCACATTTGGGCTCGTCCGACCAATCGACCGCTGCGCCGCCGTAACGCCCACGGCCGTGTGCGGATCCAGAACATAGCCGTTTCCGCCGACGACCACGTCGCGGTAGATGGCCTTGATCGTGTCCAGCGTCTGCTGGTCGCTGACCCGCTCGCTCTCAAAGGTTCGCCGCGCCGCCGCCAGCACGTCGTTGTAAACCGGGCCAAACCCGCCCTTGGTCTTCAGGTCGCGCAGCCACAGTGCCACCTCCTGACCGGCCTGCTTCTTGTTCCATGCATCGTCCATGCCCGCACTCGCTGCAAACTCGTAGGCCAGATACCACAGCAGTCGCTCAAAGTTGCTCGACACCAGAATGTCCATAGCCGGGCTAAGCGTCTCCTTTGCTCCTTCCTCGTGCGCCTTGGCTCCGTCCTCGGCCAGGCCACCGGTGGCACCGCCGGCCGACGAAGACTTCTCCTGCTTCTCGTAGCGGCCCGTCTTCCAGAACCGGTCGAGAATGTCGTTCTCGTTCGTGGCGATCACAAGCTTGTCCACCGGCAGGCCCATCCGGTGCGCAAAGTATCCTGCCAGCACGTCGCCGAAGTTGCCCGTTGGCACCACAAAGCGAACCTTGTCGCCAAGCTTGAAGTTGTCCGGCCCCAGCTTCTTGGCGAGCGAGAAGTACGAGTAAAAGTAGTACGTGATCTGTGCCAGGATGCGGGCGAAGTTGATCGAGTTGACCGCCCCCAGCTTGAGCGTCTTGTTCGCCTCGGGGTCCGCAAAAAGCGCCTTGACAATGTCCTGGCAGTCGTCAAAGGTGCCCGTCACCGCCAGGTTGTGCACGTTCTCGTCCAGAACCGTCGTCATTTGCGCCTCCTGGATCGGGCTGACCCGGCCCTTTGGATGCAGGATGAACACCGACACGTCCTTTTTTCCCCGCAGCCCGTAAATGGCCGCACTGCCCGTATCGCCAGATGTCGCACCAACAACCGTCAAGTGATGGCGTTCTGCAGCAAACAGTGTTAGTGACAGACTTTTCTCGCTGTAGCCGCCGCCGGCGCCCCCCTACAAGGACGATGCAAAACATACCTCGTCCGGTTTTGCCGGCATTCTTCCGAACGAGGAAGTATTCGAACAGGTTCCCGAGAAATTGAAGAGCAACCTTGCGCGTTGTTAATACCCAGCAAATCCACGCACAAACCCCTTCTCCACGCGCGGCATTGGGCACTCACATCCTTGAACGCAAAAGTCGGTCCGTGGAAGAGTTCCAACAGATACAGGTTCTCCTTGAGATGAACCAGCGGAGTGACCTCTTCGGTGCGAAAAGTCGAATAGCTGCGGTCAATAATATCACGCAGATCCGCAGGAGGAATCTCGGACGGCGAAATATAAAGCGAGAGCACGCGGAACGCCAACTCGGCAAAAGACAAGTTCGCCCAGCTCTTCCAATCGCCCGCGTCGGGGATCTCGTGCGGCACAAACAGACCGCCGTCAGACCCAAGACCCTGAAGAACAACCTCCTCAAACGACAGGCCTTCGTCCTCACCACGTGTCGACAGATACCGCTGCGAGGCGGTGTGCGTGTTGTCGCCCTCCGTGGTGCCGTTGCTTGTGCCGTTCGCCGCAGCAGAAGCGGGGGGCGGGGCCGCTGTTGTTCCGGGCATCGTGCCTTACCTGAGGAGTGTCAGGCTCAAAAAATACCAGGAGGGGATGACGAGGAAGTGCTCCAAGAAGAGGGATAGCCGAAGAGAGGGGGGGGGGGCAAAGACTGTGACGCTTTCTGTGCGCAAGGGCGTGCGATCAAACTTTTTTTGTGACTAATGAGTCCGGATTTTAAAGTCGCTCGCCAACGCGCACCAGACGTCACTAGCCGTATTTATGCGGTTGTGACTTGCCAAAACGGCCCTTTTCTAGATTTACCCAAGAATTAAAACGTAGACCACAAAAAAGGGACTTCCTCCCAGAATGGTTGAGAGGGACTTGGCCTGTCTACAGGTGGCGCAGGTGAGATTTTGGCTTCTAGCAGCAGCGACCTGCGTTGCGGCTGCAGGTGCCTGTCATAGTGGGGCAAGGTCGCATATCGAACCAATTAGAATACTATCTGTGTTCACAAACACAAAAGCTGTCCTTTTGCGAGAACACTCTTCTTGTTTCTTCGATGTTCAGATGCGATGCCGCCTCTTGGATGAGTCCTTTGTGTTCACTTTTCTTTCCATACCCGGTCTAGAATTTTTGCTTTCTGTTTCAACCTTGTTCACTCCTTTTGTTTTGCGTTCTCCCCCTCGGGGGTTTCTTTCCTTTGGCCACACCTCGCCGATGGTACCCCTCTACGACGTCTCTTCACCAAATCCATCAACCCAAATCCGAATTCTTCTTCCACCACAATGCATCCACGGAGGTCATTTTCAGGGCTGAAACTGATCTGCTGTCTTCTTTTTGTCTTCTGTGGCCAGGTCTTTGCGGCCTCGGCTGTCTTGGGGGTCGATCTCGGCACCGAATACATCAAGGCAGCTCTTGTTAAACCTGGCGCCCCCCTCGAGATCGTCTTGACCAAGGACTCAAGACGAAAGGAGGCATCGGCGGTTGCATTCAAACCTCCATCGGGTGGTCCCAAGCCGAAAACCTACCCGGAACGGTTCTATGGCTCTGATGCCCTGGCTCTTGCTGCACGTTTCCCGGGAGACGTGTACCCAAATCTCAAGGCCCTTCTCGGCCTTCCTGTCGACGGAAGTGACGAGGTCGAGGAATATGGAGCACGCCACCCAGCACTAAAGCTGGTAGCGCATGACGTCCGAAAGACGGCCGCTTTCAGGAGCAGCGGCGCGTTCACAGCCGACGAAGATGCGTGGTTAGTCGAAGAGCTGCTCGCCATGCAGTTGCAGAGCATTCGCCGCAATGCCGAGGCTCTCGCCGGCGCTGATACTACAGTGCGCTCGGCCGTCATCACCGTGCCACCCTTCTACACGGCGGAGGAGAAGCGTTCGGTGGAGATGGCAGCTGACCTCGCCGGTCTGCGCGTGCTCTCCCTTATTAGCGATGGACTTGCCGTGGGTCTCAACTATGCCATCAATCGCCAGTTTCCAAATATCCACACTGGCGGCAAACCCGAGACGCACATGATCTTCGATATGGGCGCTGGTTCTACGAAAGCGACCATTCTGAAGTTCCAGAGCCGAACAGTCAAAGATGTGGGAAAACACAACAAAACCGTGCAGGAAATTCAAGTTCTAGGTAGCGGCTGGGACCGCACCTTGGGCGGCGATTCCCTCAATGCGCTGATTGTGGACGACATGATCTCCCGGTTTGTCGAAAGCGCTCCGGCCAAGGCAGCTTCCGTCCATGCCGACAAGGTCCTAGCCCACGGCCGTACCATGGCCAAGCTGTCCAAGGAAGCCGAGCGCGTGCGCCACGTGCTGAGTGCCAACACCAACACAGCTGCAAGTTTCGAGGGCCTCTACGACGACGTCGACTTCCGTTACCGAATTAGCCGCGCCGAGTTTGAAGCCATGTCTGCAATCCATGCCGAGCATGTTGCCGCCGCTGTTCAGAGTGCTCTGGACATGGCCGACCTCAGTGTTGCCGACCTGGATTCCGTGATTCTCCATGGCGGTGCCACCCGTACTCCATTTGTGCAGAAGCAGCTCGAGAGCATTTTTGGCGGCGCTGAGAAGCTGCGCAACAACGTCAACTCTGATGAGGCCGCCGTTTTTGGCGCCGGCTTCCGCGCTGCAGAGCTCAGCCCAAGCTTCCGGGTCAAGGAGATCCGCGTTGCTGACGGTGCTGGGTTTGGTGCCGGCATGAAGTGGGTCAACGGCAAGACGCAAAAGATACAGCGCCAGCAGCTGTGGACGCCGGTGTCGCACCTGGGCACAGCGCCGAAGGAGGTCACTTTCCAAAACAAGGAGGACTTTACAGTGGACTTTTATCAGCTCAAGCGTGCCGCCAAGGCTGGTGAAAAGGACACCGAAGTCCCCACGCAGCGTCTGACGACAAAGAACCTGACTGCAACGGTGGCGCAACTCGGTGACCATTACGGTTGCGATCCAAGCACCGTTCAAGTGAAGCTTGGTCTCCGCCTGAGTAGTGAAAATGGCGAGGTGGAGGTCACGAAAGCCGTCGCCGAGTGCGAGGCCGAGGAACCTGAAAAGGAGAGCATCATTGACGGCGTCAAGAACCTGTTTGGGTTTGGCAAGAACAAGGATCAGCAGGTTCTTGCCGAGGATGGCACAGAAGCGGTTGCGTCTGGCGCGGATACATCGTCAGCAGAAACAAGCAGCAACACCGTCACCACTTCTACGTCTTCGACAACACCCGCATCGTCATCTGGTACGAGCTCATCCTCCGCTTCGGTAGCGTCAGGAAAGAGCCAGGCCGACAGCCGTGGCAAGAAGGTCACAGTCTCGATTCCTCTGAAGTATGAGCAGGAAAGGACGGGGATCCCACAGCTTTCCAAAGCCGACGCACAAAAACTCAAAGACCGGCTGAGGGCGTTTGAGGCCTCGGACCGTGCCCGCGTCCTACGCGAAGAAACATTCAACCAGCTTGAGGCGTTCACATACAAAATCCGGGCCCAGCTTGAGAGCGCCGAGTTCGAGGCTGTGTCCTCCGAACAGGAGCGTTCTGCGCTGGAGACGATGAGCAAGGACACGAGCGAGTGGTTGTACGGTGCTGGGTCAGATGCCACACGCGAGCAGCTAAAAAAGACGCACAATGCTCTGCAGGCACTTTTGGATCCTATCGAGAGGCGCATTACGGAGGCAGAAAAACGGCCGGAGCTTCTGAACAACCTTAAGGCTGAGCTCGCCCAGAGCTCGGCTTTTGCCAATTCCATACGCGAACGCATAGCCGAGTACGAACGCGAGGTGCGGTCGGCTGAATCGGCAAGCAACAGCGTCGCCCCCGCTGCATCCGCATCGTCTGCATCACCGTCTGACGATGGTGAATTTGCAGGACTGGAAGATGACGATACCACAGTTGTCTCAGATGCCACCTCTGTAGAGTCATCCTCAGCAACAGGCGGTCCAGCGCCTCCAGTGTATACGGAAGAGGACTTGAAACAATACGAGGATCTCCAGGCGTCGGTGGCGGCGTGGCTGGAGGAGTCTGAAGCTTTGCAGGCCAGGCTGGGCCCCCGCGATGATCCAATCCTGAAGGTGGCGGACATTCAAGCGCGGCTGCAGCAGCTGGACAAAGCTAGAATGGATCTGGCCATGAAGGCTGTCCGTGATTTTGAACAGTCGCGGAAGTCGGGCAAGGGGGCAAAGGGCAAGACCGCCCAGAGCAAAAAGGAGAAGACGACGACCAAGGCGGGCAAAGGTGGGACAACCGCGTCGTCGGCCACGTCGGCGTCGACGTCTACAGCACAGCCGAGCGACGGCAGTGAGATCAAGCACGAGGAACTGTGAACGGATTTTTAGCGAGCCGGTTTTGTTTTGCCTTATCTTTTCATATTCTAGTCTCATGAAGTGAAGTGAAGCTTGAAAGTTTATCTTCCGTACGCGGTCCGGAATAACTCGTCCATTTCGTATCACACCTACCCTGTTCGTTAATCGGCAAAGTTTCATCTTCCTCGCTGAATTCTGGGCACAGAGAGGGAAAAACACGTATTTTGCTACGTTCTTGCGTGCTGCCAATGTTTGTAGGCGATGTGCCTGTTTGGAGTAGAGATGAAAGAGGGGGCGAGACGATGTCAATCAAACAATGCTGTGAAACGCATTCCAGGAGCCGGCCAATTTCTCAACGCATAGGGAAGACAAACGAAACACAGCCTGACAACATCGGCAAACCATGGCTCCGGCAAGCTCATCATGGCACACAAAGACGAAAATGCAAAACAGAGCAGACGCGACCTGGTGCAACCAGAACACGGTCGGCGATTCCCGTTCTGGAAAGCACCAAGCTACAAACCATCTCACCGAGGAAAGAGCGACCGGTGCGAGTGTACGCACATCGCTCACCTGCCTGCAACGGTTTTTTATTTCCCTACTCCCCTTCTTCTCTTGTAGAAATATAAGATAGAAACAGACATCCGTGGCAAAAAAAAAAAAAACGACACACGCTGTTTACCACACTGCGGATGTACAAGCTCGAGTTTCTTTTTTTTTTTCCCTTGACATCGTCCCTCTCCTATCCTGCATATACTCTCGATCCTTTCCTTTGCCTTTCCTTGAGATTCTAACCACGCTGTTTCTATATTTGGGCACTTATCCATTCGTTTTCAACAGCTCCAAGTGGCACTCAGCACATCTCCAGCCTCACCAGACAAGCCACGGGCATCATGCGTACAACGATGCTTTTCTCGGCATTGGCAGCGCTCCTCTGGGCAGCGCTTGTATGCGCTCGACCATATCGTTCCTTCATGCAAAGCACCAAGTATGCCAGTATCTCTGGAAGAAGCAGCATCAGAGGATCTGTCACCATAGAGCAGGTCCGCAACGATGCCTACTGCAAGCACGGCTCTTCAGAATATGCCTGGGCTCTGGCAAAATACGGAAATGATTTGGCCTCACACGCAGCTAGCAAGGTGGGCTTGGGCTCCGAACCCGGCCCGGGCACGTCCTCTGTGGGAGCTTTCAACCAGAGCTACGACCGCGAGTATCTGAGCCCCGTGTACATAGGCTCTCCGGCTCAACTCTGCTGGCTGGACCTCGACACAGGGTCCGGTGACTTGTGAGTGCTTGGTTCTGGCAAATTTTTACCATTGCCACAGACTGACTGACGGTTAACTTTTTCCTCCTGCACAGGTGGCTTTTCAGCTCGGACACACCCGCCTTCTACCTGGACGGCCAGCGTATCTACCACCCGGAGCAATCTCGAACGGCCGTGAACGTAAACAACACAAGCTGGTCCATCACATACGGCGACGGAAGCTATGCCAGTGGGGCCGTATACCGCGACAAGGTCTCCCTGGGCAATGTCACTGTGTACAACGCCACGATTGAGTCGGCAACGTCCGTCTCGCGCAGCCTTACCACGGACGCAGTCATGTCTGGTATCCTAGGACTTGCTTTAAACCACTCCAGCACCACATATCCGCGGCAGCCGACGCTCCTTGACACCCTCGCGCCGCAGCTCCATCGCAACCTGTTCGCCGCCGATCTCAAGTACCAAGACGCCGGTGCGTACCACTTTGGCTACATTGACGAAACGGCCTACACAGGCCCTATTACATGGCAACCAGTCTTGGGGGATTCGACCTTTTGGGAGTTCTACATGCAGTCAATTCACATTGGCGGCGACAATGTGTGGCGCATGCACAACTGGCCCATGGTAGCTGACACAGGCACCACGCTGATGTTGCTTCCAAACGACCTGGTCGAGCTGTACTGGTCGTTTGTTCCCGGGGCACGCCTCAGCGAGGAGTACTTTGGCTGGGTGTTCCCGTGCAACGCTACGCTTCCAGCATTTGATTTTGGGTTCGCAGACCACTGGAACGCGACGGTGCCGGGACACTATTTTAACTTTCAAAACGTGAGCACCACGGAGTGCTACGGTGGCATTCAGGACAGCATGGAGCCCTTTGGAATTCTAGGGGACGCGTTCCTGAAGGCGCTTTACGTGATCTTCGACGTCGAGGCATCCCGCATTGGGCTGGCCACGAAACATCTGAAGAACTAATGGATGCCACTCGGCCTGTGATGGACATGAACGAGCAAAGAGAAATCTGCTGTATGAAAATTTGATTAAAATAAGTAGCAAGGAGGAACGATGGACAAGAGCTAGGGGGCAAGGAGGTATGGTATTGTGCAGTCCACGCGGAGAAAACGGGGGGGGGGGAACAAGAAGAAAATCCAAAACCGGCGGCGGGATATATGCATGCACGCGGAAACTAACATGGGAAATGAGGAAGGAGGTGCGAGGTTCGTGATGATGGTGAGGAATGGCCCTCGTTCGATAGCGACGTAAGTAGGGCAGAAAATAATCCGAAAAGGAGGGATTGGTTTGGTATCTTGCACCGGACAGGCAACCGACGAAACATAGAAGGATTCAGCCCTTGGAAGGAGGCCTTTTGTCGCCTGTTCTTGCCTTTCCATGGTCGGCCAGTGCCTGTCGACAGCCCGTCTCGGTTGACCAGAGAGAATGGGACATGCCTCGGTGTTCTTTCAATCCTGCTCCGTGTCACCGTCGCCGTCGCCGTCTACCGCACATTGCGTTAGCAGTGGACGAGCAGGGCGCCAAGGAGACTGTTTCACTGCCCGGACTCACCCTCGCTGCCCACGGGTGTCGGCGGCAACGCACCGGGAACGGCCTGCTGGCTTGCCCTTGCCGTGCCTGGCCTGCTGCCTGCTTTCTTCGGGGTCGGTGATGGTCTGTGCTCCAGCGGCCGCTGCGTGGCGCTGTCGGCATTTTCCTGTGCTGCGCCCTCTGCATTAGGGTCGGCAAATACGCCATTCAGCGACCCGCGTGGATGGCGCGCACTGGCCGCAGCACCACTGTCGCCTCCGCTGGCGGCCCCGCCCCCGGCCGCCAGGCTGGCGTTCTTCTGAAGCATGGCCTCCATCTCACGAAGGCGCGCCTCAAGAGCCTCCAACTCAGTCGTCTGGTGGACGACATTTTGCTTCCTAGCGACACGGCGTTAGACAGCGGACGATATAGCAAAGCGGACAACAATCAAGGGAGCAAAAACACTCATGGGCTACGCACCGCTTGACGACCTGCTCGTCCAGGTCAGCCACGCTGTTCTCGATACGGAAGATATCCATGAGTTCCAGTGAGAAAGAGCGGGCAATGGTACTGGAATACAGAAAATGTTATCATTAGAGATGGCACGTTGCATACGCCCGGTACACCGCATAACCAGAAAGACGAGTGGGGGATGGGGGGAGGAGGGGTAGCCATACGACTGAGGCCGGCGGCCATTGGGCTTCCAGTCACGATCAAGCTCTTCGTCGGTCAAAGTCATGATGTCGGTTTCGGCGGATGTCGCTGGAGAGGGGAGGAGGAAGAGAAGAGAGGGGGGGAGGGGGGGGGGTTGTGAGGTCTTGGTTGGTTGATAAGGCGGATGTAAAGAGGGGCCGGGAGAGAGAAGGGGGGACGGCGGCAGGCGATAATGTGAGCCGGCGTGGAAGAGACGCAGGGTCGACTGGGTTGGACTGTGTGTCGCCAAAGAAGTCGAGAAACAGTGTGTTGGAGAGTGAAGTGGTTGAAATCGAGAGAACAGGAGCGGTATTAGGAAGACGAAAAATATGGGGTACCAGCAGGAAAGGAGGTGAGCCCGTATCAAGACAATATAAGGAGAGCCGAGAGTCTGTAATACCTGTAATTCGCAGCTCTATGCCGTATGCAGCATGAATGCCCCACCGGGACTCTAATTTGGACCGGGCTCCTGACATTTGCAGTCCGCTGTTGTGCGTACCCGCCGCTAGGGAGGCTATCTAGTGTACCGTAATTTCATGCCTCTCCTTTTTCGACGCTCTGCCTGGAGATTGCGACAACCATGGCAGAGTCGGCATCGGGCTGCTAGCGAAGGTTGGTTGGATCACCGACTTTTGCAGCCTATGAGTAAGATACGAGTACGAACAGAAACAGCTGCATTCTTTGTTGTCGATGACGAGAGCCAGAACGAGCGGGTGTGTACGAGGGCTGCGCAAAGGATTGTCTTTGTCGCCTACTAATGCAGATCTGCCTTGGAAGAAAGAAAGAAGCAATACGGGCGGCAAGGAAGAAAAAGAACGAAAAGGAGATGTTACATCATTTCGTCTCCACGCTGTTCGCACTACGGAGCAGTGCAAGACACGCCCGATTTAGCATAGCCGGGGGCAACAAGAGCTCTAAGAGAGAGCACGACAGAAACAATATTTTTCTCTCGTAACGATCAACGATCGCTTCCAAACTTCGTCCTTGCCCGTCTCTTCTCGGCATCATTTACGGAGTATCTGTAGCAAAGGCTATTCTTGCCCTCCGTTTGTGCGGGGAAGCCTCGTATCGTAGCTGAATAGCTGTTTTCAGCCGTCCCCATAAGCGCCGGCCAACTATGCACGTGACCATGTGACAACAAAGGAGAGGCGTCAAAAATTCTTTGTCCAGGTCGCGACACACGCAGACAACCACCGCGTTTATCATCAATTCTATCGCCTCATCGTTTTTGTTTTGGACATTACTTTTTCGGATCTCTGGCCCGGTCAATATATCCTTTTCTGTTGCATCTAGTGCGCCCAGTTCATCTGGACAGTGCGCTTTGGTGTGTCTCTGGTGCGCAACCGAATCCCCTTCGTTGGTGCCGGGGCCTCGCTGTTCCATCCAGCATCTCTTCAGTCCCCCTATAGTCGCGGCCGTGTTAACATTTTAGATCCTGGCGCCCATCCACCTCCTCCCGAGCCGCCAAGCTGCGTCCGTCGGTCGCTGGCGTGACGGGGTTTGTCGTGGTGGCATGAATACAACTGCTTCCGGTCCTGCCGCCGCGTCTGCCGCCACTCCTGCCGCCACTTCTGTCGCCATTTCTTCACCATATACGTACCTCGAAGCTCTTCTACTCTTCCAGTCTGTTCTGAAGTTTGGTATTGATGCGGATGCGTTTTCGCGCATTGCCGCCGTGCTGCAGGAAAATGCATTGATTCGCAGCGACGACAGCTACGATGCTAGCCGCCTGAGCGCAGAGGCCCTCCAAGCGTTGTTCCTGCGCCTTCTGAACGACGAAACAATTCCCTCAGGCAGCAGTGGTAGCGGTGGCGGCGACGGCAGTGGCAGCGGTAACAATGGCAGCGATAACAATGGCAGCTTTGGCGGGGACAGTTCGCAACAGCGGCAACATCCACTTTCGCCAACGGCTTCGGGAGCCGCCGCACCGTCTAGAAAACGAAAACTACCAGACACTGCGACTGCCTCCCTCCCTACTCTTCGCGATGCATTAGCTCGTGCAGACCGATTGCCCGCTCTTATTGAACATCTCTACGCCCGCTACCGGGACGACGTGGTCAACTCCATTCGGGAGTACGAGTCACGCTTTGCGCACGTCCAGGCCGATATTCGGGTGCTTGAGCAGGAAGTGCAGGAAGCTGAAGAGGAGGAGAAGCAAAACAAACAGCAGCACGCGCTTGCCCAACAGCACGAACCCGCTGCCACGTCAGTGACAGCACCTGGCCCAGGCGATAAGGAAGCACCGCTGGCTCCCAAAACCTCACTTCCGGCGAGTTCTCCGAATGCAAATACGGCAGCAAACCCGACAACACTGGCGGGCACACCATTGCCAGCACCCGCCTCATCTGCAGTGAAGTCACCTCTTCTTCCTGCAACAGCGCGGCCTGCAGCACAGCTCCCCACCGAAGCACGGCAAACCAAACCACAACCAGGGCCTGCGACTCTACAGCCTGGCTCTTCCTCTACTCCATTAAATGCACCTGGTGCCTTGTCGTCTGCCCAGACAACTCCTTCTGAAACGGTACCCGGGGCCCCGGTGGTGCCTCCGGCCCTGGGTCAGGCGCAGATACTTCAACAACCAACAACAGCCCATGCTGGGCAGGCAAGCTTGCCAGTGACACCTCGGCCAGACCAGCGGGCAGCAGGCGTCGGGCAGGAGAATGTCGTTCCTTCTGTTCCCGCACCAGGTTCTGGAGTGCCGACGCCGAATGTCGACAGTGAGCAGGTGCCGAGTTCAGCTTCTGTTCCTGCACTTTCTCGTGTATCGCCGGCTGTACCGCCAATTCCAGTCGAGGTAACAACCGCTGGTTTCAGGCGCACAGCACAGCCAGTCACAAACAAGCCGCCGATCGCTACATTTGCGACAACGTCTTCGCAATTGGCAGCCGGAAAGAAAGGACCACATGTCGACCCCTCAACCCCGCAAGCAGCTGCCGGCGTTTCGAATGCCACAGCACCAATTCCCTCAAGTCGACCTCTTCTGCCTGCTGGTATGCGGACGTCTCCTTCCCGGACACCGACACCAGTGCAGTCGCCGCTCCCGGTCCTACCACACACCCCGGCACAGACCGTAGGGTTTATTCCTCGGGGTAGTGGTACACGGTGGAAACCCAGTGAGCGGATCACATCTACGCCCGGCGTCGGCATCGACGACATTGCAAGCCCGGCCTACGAGCCCCTGAGCCCAATTCAGCCAGGTGCTGCGTCGCGAGGTGCTCCCGTTGAGGGGGTGGAGGCTTTTGCCATCTCGCCGTCGGCATCGGGAAACATGCAGCGTCAAGCCTGGCACGCACGAAAGACACAGTTTGGGACACGAACCCGGCAGAGAGGCGATCTGGCAAACACTCGATCCCGTGGCGGTCGGCCAACCCGGCACGGGCGTTTCCACAGCGAAACAGACGACGGCAGCTTCTCCGTTAAGCACGAGGACTCGACGCCGAATGCAGGAGGCGGAATTGCGGAAATGGCCATGGACACGGACGACCTGGATGGTTCTCGGATGCTGAAGAGAAAGCGCGATGAGTCTGTGGATTTTGCGTCTCCGTCGGATGGCGGGCCTGACCACGCGCAGTATCTGCAGGCGCGGCGCCGGCTCGTTGGACCACCAACGCCTCCCACGCATGTTCTGTGGACTCGAGGGTTTCCGAGGATCAGTGCGTCGGCGCTGGATCAGATCAGCAGCCACCGGCATGCCAATATGTTTGCCCACAAGATCCGCGACCGCGACGCGCCAGGCTACGGCAGCATCGTACGCCACCCAGTCGATCTGAAATCAATCCGCATGGCAATCACCCAGGGCAACAAGGCAGCCATGGCTATGGCCGCCACCCTTCCCGAGTCGGATCAACAGTCCGCTAGTAGCTTGTGGCTGCCCATCAGCGAGGACCTGGTGCCACCGCGGGGCATTATCAACAGCAGCCAATTGGAGTGCGAGCTGATGCACATGTTTGCGAATGCAGTCATGTACAACCCTGACTCGCACCGCGGGCCGGGGCCGACGTTTATGACCTCACACGAAGTCGCAGACGACGACGCGGCTGGCCTTACTGGCGGCGCCGACGGAAGCGGAACTGGCGGCAGCGGTGGCGGCGGCTACGGCCGCTACAAGGTGGACGAAGATGGCGTGGTGAACGATACACGCGACATGTACGTCGAGGTCGAGAAGCTTCTTAGCGAGATGCGCTCGGCCGAGAAACAGCGTGGTGCGCCGCCACCACCGGCAGATGCGCGCGGTCTTGACCTACCAATTGACGATGCGGGTCTCGTTGGGCTCGGCATATCCGGGCGGGATGCGGAGGAGGCACACCCTGGCCCTCCCGGTCGTCGTGATGACGATGCAGCCGACGACACGGCAACGGACGGCACAGGGCCTGGGGCAGACGCAGAAGAGTCCAGCACGTCCAAGAGGCGACGGATTACTCGCGGGCAGTAGCAAGGCCGGAGGAGGTACTTGGATGTGAACAAGGACTGACGGAAAGTGTCTCTAGAAAAAGGTTGTAATACACCATTTGTACTCTTTTAAAGGGCATACTCAGTTTGGTCTCCCATGGCGTAATGCGAGTAGTATGTGTAGAAAGTGGGTCTTTTGCACGTGACCAAAATTGCAAGCCGCATCTGACGCGTTTGATGCTTTTGCCTAGTGAACGGGACAGCCAGAGCTTCACTGTGCAAGCTCCATCCTTGCCACAACGCACGCACAAACCGCCATTTGTCGACACAACACGCTCCATCGAACAACACCACATATACCATATACACGATACTGTCTATCCTCTTCCCCTTCCCTCCTTCCCCCCCTAGACCCAGGCTGTTCGCCTCGTTCGCATTCGACCCGCCACAATGTCGCTCGATACGTACTACCAAAACAAGATCGAGGCGATGAAGCTGGAGATCCTTAAGGGCCAGGCTGTCCTGAGGCGACTTGAGGCACAGCGCAACGACTACAATTCACGGGTGCGGTTGCTGCGCGAAGAGCTGGGCCTCCTGCAGCAGCCAGGATCGTACGTGGGCGAGGTGGTCAAGGTGATGAGCACAAAGAAGGTGCTGGTCAAGGTGCACCCGGAGGGCAAGTACGTGGTGGACGTGGCAGACAATGTGGACATTGCCAAGCTCACGGTGGGCAAGCGGGTGACCCTGCTGTCGGACAGCTACAAGCTGGAGAAGATGCTGCCGTCGTCGGTGGACCCGCTGGTGTCGCTGATGATGGTGGAGAAGGTGCCGGACAGCACGTACGACATGATCGGCGGGCTGGACCAGCAGATCAAGGAGATCAAGGAGGTGATCGAGCTGGGCCTGAAGCACCCGGAGCTGTTTGAGAGCCTGGGCATTGCGCAGCCCAAGGGTGTGCTGCTGTATGGCCCGCCGGGGACAGGCAAGACGCTGCTGGCGCGAGCGGTGGCGCACCACACGGACTGCAAGTTCATCCGGGTGTCTGGGTCGGAGCTGGTGCAAAAGTACATTGGCGAGGGTAGCCGGATGGTGCGCGAGCTGTTTGTGATGGCGCGCGAGCACGCGCCGTCTATCATCTTCATGGACGAGATCGACTCGATTGGTTCGTCGCGTGTCGAGGGCAGTAGTGGCGGCGATTCGGAGGTACAGCGCACTATGCTTGAGCTGCTTAACCAGCTTGACGGCTTCGAGCCGACCAAGAACATCAAGGTCATCATGGCCACCAACCGCCTCGACATCCTGGACCCGGCGCTGCTGCGGCCCGGCCGCATTGACCGCAAGATTGAGTTCCCGCCGCCGAGCGTCGAGGCACGTGCAGACATTCTGCGCATCCACAGCCGCAAGATGAACCTGACGCGTGGCATCAACCTCACCAAGATCGCCGAGAAGATGAACGGCTGCTCCGGCGCCGAGCTCAAGGGCGTGTGCACCGAGGCTGGCATGTACGCGCTGCGGGAACGGCGGGTGCACGTCACACAAGAGGACTTCGAGCTGGCCACGGCCAAGATCCTCAACAAACACGACGACAAAGAAGGTACGTATGGCTGGGCAGGGAGGCGAGACGAGGCGTGCGGTTGTCGTGATTGTGGCCTTTCGTGTTCTGTTGCTAACCTGGTTCGCGCGCAGTGTCGTTGGGAAAGCTGTGGAAGTGAGCGAGAGGCGGGTGTCTCGCCCGGAAGGTGCAGCCTTTTCTCTGTCCATGGCCAACCACGTGTTGGTCGTTTGTTTGACGGCCCGGCAGTGGGGAGGAGAGGGCATCGGGTGGGTGGTAAGAAGCAGTGCAGAAGAAAGAGTCTGTTTCTTCATAGACGTCTGTATACTAGCAATGAGCATGGCAATTCAAGGCATAAATCTAAATGCTGAGTGTGTACTCGTAGTGATAAAGAGGAATAAAAGAAGTAAACGATTTTGTGTTTTGTTTTTAATTTATTTAATGTTTGTTTGCCTTTTTTTTTTTTTTTTAAAAAAAAAAAAAACCAGTCCCCCGCCAAAATATTAATACATAGAAGAATGTCCCGGGCTACTGCTGCGCACAACCACAGGCACCGGCTTGACCACGCCCCCCGACTTTCGGTAGACCTCGATGGACGGACCGCGGCGGCGGTGGTGTCGGCTGCTGCGGGAACGGGTGTGCAGTGGTGGCTGCAAGACCGGCTCGTCGTTGTAG
Source organism: Ceratocystiopsis sp. VPRI43766 (assembly GCA_019925685.1). Classification (NCBI taxonomy): domain Eukaryota; kingdom Fungi; phylum Ascomycota; class Sordariomycetes; order Ophiostomatales; family Ophiostomataceae; genus Ceratocystiopsis; species Ceratocystiopsis sp. VPRI43766. The sequence goes on along the minus strand of JADHKF010000008.1, from coordinate 800,884 downwards.
GCGACGTAGTAGCGGTCGCGGCTGCGGCGATGGTGTCGCCGGTGGCCCGTCGACTCTTTGTAGGGCGCGACGTCGGCAGACAGGCAGCAACAGCGCACAAACCACCAGCACAGCAGCAAAAAACCGACAACGGAGCCCAGGACGATGCCGACGATGGCGCCGCTCGAGAGGCCCGCGCCGCCGCCGCTGTCGGTGCTGCCGGAAACGACCGTGACAGTGCTGGCGGGTGCCTGACGGACACGAAGAAGGAAACTTGCGCCGTCTCCGACGGCAACAAGCGGAACCGTGCGGCTGGGCCACGGGGGCATGGCAATATGGGGGCAAGAGGCAGAGGGGGAGAAAAGACCAGATGGAGCGGCTTGATGAGGAAGAATGGCGACAAGACCTGGCTGGAGAAGACCTGTCTGGAGGAAAAGGGTTAAAAAAAAAACGACGAACAACTGGCGATAAAACCAGACTACGACATGGTACACAAAGGCATCGCTTAACACAGACTGGCTGTCCTTCCTCCCGTGCTACAGAAACTCAAAAAATCATTCAGTCTGTTGTGATTTGCCGTACCAAGCTTTGCCAAGATACACCTGCCTGCCTCCGTATCCGACGTCATAGACCACACAAAAAAACACAAAGCGTGTGCACCCTAGCTGCCTGCCCGCGATTCATGCAGGGTGACGTATCTGAGCAAATATCGGGGAGCGTCCTCTCGCCGGTCACCAGCTTTCCGACTTACACGAACAGCGAAGCGCCGCCATAGACCCCGCCGTACATGGGGAACTTGCTTTTCTCCGCGAACGGAGCCGTGCCCGCCGCACCCAGCGCCAGACGTGCCATGCCGAGCTCGGCCGCCTGCATGTCCGCGTCTGCCACCCTAGCCTGCTTGACAAATTCGATCTCCCGTAAAAGCGCCGTCGCCGCCACGATCCAGAACGACTGGACCCCTGCACCGCTTTGCCGTCCGCGCTGGCCCTGCGTCTGGAAGCCCATCCCGGTTTTGTGGCCGTGCAGGCAGGCCAGGCAGAGCCGTATGCTGTCCAGCCGCTTGCCTAGCCAGGATTCGGCGTCATCGTCGTGCTCGTCATCGTCGTCGTCATCGTCATCTTCTCCGTCAGCATAGCTATAGTCCGCCCCGTCTTCTGCTTGCGTTCGACTGCTCGTCTTCTGCGGTCGCAACTGCGACGTGATCCACGCCGAGATGCGTTCGAACTCGTCGCGCAGCTTCCGCGACCGGTCGCGTTGTCGAATTGTCTGGCTCCCGGTCTTGTTGATGATGGTTCCGATGAACACTTCCAGCTCCGTGAGTGGCACGGTTGCGTGCTCGGAAAAATTGTACATGGCGCTCTCGATCGTGTCATCGTACCTGGTGAGTTAAACGGATACCGTCAGCGTTTGCCAGTGACGATAATGGGACGAAGAGGAGCAAACGTACGCGGATCGCAAGAGTAGCGCCTCTTCTTTTTTCGTCTGCCAGTCCTCGCAGCCGTACTTGAGGCACTCGGCCGTTGCCCACTCCAGAAATTTGTCAAAAAAGACAGATGTCGGCTTCCCTTTGTTGTTCTCTACGTGCACTTGCACATGCTCTTTCCAGATTGTCTTCTCATCAATGGCGCGGTACAGCACGCCAAGCGTTTTTTCCGACCGGTAGTATTTGAAGTTTGGCACCTCCAGGCCGGGCAGATTTTCCTGTTCATCGTCGTTTGGCGCCATGTACTCTTCCATCTCAATGTCGGCACGGTCGTAGACTCGGACAAGAGGTCCCGGCGCAAGAAAATCCGGCCGAAACTTGTTGGCCGCCGGCAGCTTCCGCAGGTCGGCAGGGTTTCCTGTTTTAGAGAAGTCCACGGCGGTCGAGTGCATCTCGGCCACCGCGATGCATTTTGGGTCCAGCGTTCCATGCTCCAGCTGGTCTGCCAAGATGATGTGCCGGGTAGCAATGGCTCCGAGGTGATCTGTCCGGATGAAGTCAATAAAGAATTCAACAATATCCTCTTGCTTGACCTCGCGCCCAATGCTGCGCGGCTCTTGGCGCGGGTAGTCGGCCGCTGCAAAGCAGCGCAGATTGGGCAAGAGGCAAACATCCGAATCCCAGATCACATTGAATATATCGCCGTCGAGGTCGCCGCCGCTCAGTTGGCTCGGCAGGTCCCGCTGGCCACGGGCACTGAAGACAATGCAATTGCGGAGCGCCCGCAGCGGGTGGCCGTTAGGTGGAATGACGTTGCGTGCTCTCTGGATATCGCCCGGGTGCAGCGCCGGCGACCGTGTAACGAGCAACGGCGCAAAGCTTGCCGGCGGAGAGCGGAACTGCGTGAACCTGGTTTTGGCCCGCTTCTCAAACGTGACGTAAACTTCGCCCTCCTGTAGAAAGCCCGTTTCGTCCATCACGCCGAACAGTGTGATGCCGTTGGGAACCCGCATACGCGCTTTGTCTTTGAGAAGGCGCAGCTCTCGCAGAATCACAGCACTCGTCACGCTGCGCAGAAACGGGTCGGTGTGGTAGTCCAAACCCATGCGGTCGGCCCAGAGAAAAAGCTTGTGCAGCTTGATCGACGACGCCACCGACTGAATTCGGAGGTAGCTGGCCATGTTGTACGCGCTGGACGACACCAGGCGCAGCTCCTCCACAGCAGCGTTCTGCAGGCCGAGGAACCAAGACCGCGGCACGCCCATGTCTTCCAGGATCTTGACCAATTGCCGGTTCATATAGAGGGGAATGGGGCGAGAAGCAGCATCACAGATCTCCAGATTAGTCTTCTCGTTGCTTTGGAATTTGATCATCGAGCCACGAAAGTTGATCTGCCGGCCGGGCAGCCGCGTGTCCAACGACAGCATACCCTTGGCACCGGCATACCGCACCTGAAAACAGGTCGGAAATGCGCGACCCTGGGGCATATTGTTCCAGATCAGAGAAACGACCTCGTCCGAGACGGTGCCGACGCCATCACTGAACACACGGTTGCCGTCTTTCGATTTGACGTCAGGCATCAAAGACACGGCAATTTTATTACCTGCCATTGGTACGGTGAATGGCGTTTCCGAGAAAGCCTGGCCAATGCGAGCAGCACAGCGTGCCGGAGACTGAATGTTTGCAAAGTCACCGAGCTCGGAAACAATATTCTTTGCAAAGCGGAGAATCCCCTGGTCGTCGACGAATGGTGAAATGAACCACATGGAGTGGGCACGGAGAGATGAGTGCGACCACCCTAAGAAGCTGTACGTGCGTCCGGCAACCTGGATTCCATCGTTCATGATCTTCCGGAAGCGATCGTAGACGGGTGTGAACTCGGTGCGGCTGCTGAAGCGCAAGCTCTGTCCATCTTCATCGCAGAACTGCACGCGGATAAAATGGTCGGTGTGGTTGGGATACTTCCGCAGTACACGGTTACGCTTCTCGAATTCCGGGCCATTTAGCATGATGCGTGTCGGTGTGACAGTTACGCGGTAAACGGCCGTCATGTTGCGGCCGGGGTTCATCAGACCCTGTCGCAGAAAGCCTCCAGACTGCACCGTGTGCTCCATGTCGAGCAGGTAGGCGAGCAGAGCAGGTACTTCAAATTCGCTCGGGTTAGGGTGGTTTGGCGATGGGAAGTCGATGGCACTCTCGAGCTTCTTCATCGCCGCGACAGAAACAGGCGATGTGCGCCAGATGCCGATAAGCTCCTGGGCCAATGAAGCCACAGTGTCAGGAAGCAGAAACGCGTTGAAGACCAATGAATGGAGATGCATCAGAATGGGAAACGGCAGCGAGCGTTCGGTGGTTGCCCGGGACAAAAGCGCTCTTAATTGCCGAAGACTGTGCGCCAAGTCCGGCCCGGTAGCCCAGGGAACATCATACATGGAGACGGTCAAGTGGTTGAGGTTGCGAAGCCGCTGCATCTTGCGCGAAAAATTGTCCTGCGCAACTTCAAAATGGTAGACAAAACACAGGCTGGTCACTTCCTCATGGTGCTTGCGCAGGGCCGTCAGCCGGGTTCGTTTGCCATCCGCATCCACCGCAGACAGCATGATCGGTACCGTGTTCAGCGACAGTAGCAGCGACCCGTTGGAAGACCAAACAATCTCGAAGATGGTCAGAAGTGGGATGTGGACGATGATACCGTCATCCCGTTCGATGGTGACGTGGTGCTTTCCGATGCGAATGGTGCCTCTTGTGTTCTCAACAATCTCTGGCACATAATGGATCTTGCTGCCGATGAAGGCGAAGTAGCCACATCGCATGGAGCGCATCATGAAGTACAGAGTTGACTCCGATGCGGACGTAGGCTGCTGCTCCTCTTTGCGAGCCGATTCTAAAAGGCCTTTCAGCGTGATCGCGTTGGCCGGACGGTCGCTGCGCTTGCAGAGGACCCTGGCGCCCAGGATAGTCAGGCGAGACAAAGGAGGATTCTTGCCTCTGGGGACCTCACCGTGGTATCTCAGAAAAGTTTCCGCGTCCGCGGCGTGCAAAAATGTGACGAAAGCAAACGGCTTTCGATTTGGCTTGTTGCAGTCATAGTGCCGTTCGCTGATGTGCAGCCTCTCCATGAAAGGCTTAAGCTGTGCCCGCAAGCCGCGATCGCTCAAGTCGGCCTGGGGAGGTAGCTTGTTCATGAAGACTTCCATTGTAACGGAAGTCGGCACTTAAGAGCAGAGTGTGCGTATTGGAGGTCATGGACCATGAAGGAGACAGCTGTTGATAAAAGCAGGTTAGAGATAGGGAGGGGGAGGGGATGGAGGGGTCAAGCCGCAGAGCCGCAGAGTCACCTGATAGAGCAACAGCGCAAAAGCACAAGGCACCAGAGCACTGAAAGACCACTCCTTTGGTAGACAGAGACTGGGAGGAAGGTTGAGGAAAGGTGCAGCAAACGGCCAAGCGAGTTGATGCAGATAACGAGGCTGGACCCTTTGTACGGAGTAAGTCTAAAACTACGGGAAGGAGCGACGATCCACTCGTCCTACAGCAGAGTGGTTCAAACGGAAGGCACGATCTTGAGCTACCACCGGCCAAGCTCGGCATAGCGCGCGCGGCGAATGGGCTGCAGTGCGGAACCAACGAGCCGGCACTAGAGAACGGCATATACATACATACTCCGTACGGAGTATATATATTTATTTGTGCCTGCACCCCTCCTCGGATCGCCGGGAGACGACTCTGGGACAAACCAGGCCTTCTCTCTTCTCCCATCGTCAACCACCATGGCTACGCACGGTCTGCTCCTGGTTACCATGCAACCTCGCCCCAGCCTGTCGCTGGACGAGTTTCACGAATGGTACAACAACGAGCACGGCCCAACCCGACTTCGCCTGCCCAGCATCTTCAGCACCGGCCAGCGCTTCCGCGCCACTGACGGCCTGCAGCCCACCTTCCTGGCGTCCTACGACGTTGAGGACATGGCCGCCTTGGCCACGCCTGTGTATACCGATCTCCGCGCCCACCGCACCCCCCGCGAAGCCAACACCATTGGCCAGGTCGACGTCGTGCGCTATCTGCTCGACCTAAAAGCGTCCCGCGTCGCACCCGACTTCGTCCCTGCCGAACAGCTCTCCGACGCGGAAGCCAACGGCCGCGTGCTGGTCTTTGTCGACGTCAGCTTGACCGATGCCGCCGGAGCCGAAGACGCCGTCGTGCGCTGGTACCTGGACGAGCATTTCGGCATGCTCGCCAAAGTCCCCGGCTGGCTGCGGTCGCGGCTCTTCCGCACATCCAGCCTCGATGGCGGGCCGCTGCGCCTGGTCTGCCTCCACGAGTACCGCCCCGACAACGGCCTGGGCGGGCCAGAGCACAAAGCATCCATGTCGACAACCTGGCGTGACGAGGTTTTTGCCAAGTACCTCGGCAACAAGGGCCGCCGCACGTACGAGCTCTTCTACACCTTCGGCCCCGCCCCGCGCGATCTCACGCACTTGGCTAAGCTGCCCACGGCCAAGGCGTTCACGTCCGCCGACGCCAAAACGACTACCACGCCCATCCCAGACCAGGCCACGGCTACGATCCGTTCCTACATCACCACGCCCGATGGACTTGAGATCCCATACCTCCTCGAAGGCAATCCGGCACCGGACGCCCCAACCGTGGCCTTTTCCAACTCGCTGCTGACGTCGCTGGCCATGTGGGATGCCGTCGTGGCGCAGCTGAAAGCCCAGCGGCCAGAGTTCCGCATCTTGCGCTACGACACACGCGGCCGCCACACCCTTCCCTCCCCGCCGGTCCCGGCCACCATGGAGATGCTTGCCGACGACTTGCATGCACTGCTCGTGGCGCTGCGTATCCCGAAGCTACACGCCCTCATTGGCGTTTCGCTCGGCGGCGCCACCACGCTCCAGTTTTCGCTCAAGTACCCCGACGAGGTGGCCAAGTTCGTTGCGTGCGACTGCAACATTGCCGGCAGCCCAGCCAACACCAGCGCGTGGAAAGACCGGATTGCCCTGGCCGAGGGGTCGGCCGATGGCATGCGTGCGCTGGCCGATCTCACCGTCCCTCGTTGGTTCCATCCCAATACGCTGAGTGATCAAAAGGACGTCTCGCAAGCCATGATCGACATGGTGGCCGCCAACACGCTCGAGGGCTTCAAGTACTCATGCCAGGCGCTGTGGACCTTTGACTTGCGCGAAGCCGCCAAAGACTGCAAAGTACCGGGGCTGTTCGTGGCTGGCGAAAACGACGGGAATGGCGCACTGGTCCGGGCCATGGACACATTCCGCGCCGGCGTCAAGCAGGCGGACGGGGGCTCCGTTGAGCTCAGAGTGGTTCCCAATGCCGGCCATCTGCCCATGGTCGAGCAGCCTACGGCTTTCTGGGAAAAAGTGAAGGACTTCCTTTGAACTTCAGAGCATCACTTCTGTCGGTTCCGCTGCACTTATCCAGTGAAATTAAGGTATAAAGCTCGTTTGCAGTAGATGCTCGATATATAGGACGTTGTTGTGCGGCGTAGAAAGAAGAAAAATTGCATCACGTGTCTCGCGTTGTTTTCGTGTTTACGAGAACGCGCCCCGCTTCCTTGCCGAACCCGTCTGCATGCCTGTCTGCTTGTTTCAACCGCACTTCCCCCAAGCACCATGGCTGCGGACGTCATTGAGCTTTTGTCGAGCGACGACTCGGATGGTGCTGGAGCGTCTGTTTCGCATACGGCTGTGACGCGGAACAATGCATTGGAGGCGGCCAGAAAGGTCCCGGCAAGAAGCGAAAAACCCACAGCAAGAACACCCAATCCGAAAGCTGTCTCCGTCGCAGCAGATGTCATCCTCCTCGACGATACACCTATGCCACCTGTTGGCTACGCGAGCTTGCGGGAAAAGCCGGCGGGCCGGCGAATTCAAGACGTCTCGTCGCCTGCAAACCAGGATTCGTCTCCCTTTCCGACCTCCTCATTGTCCGTGCGACGGCACCTTGCACAAGCTGATGCCCCTACAATCGATGCCGACGATGGAAGACCGGCAAAGCGACCACGCTTGGAGACAGTTATTGCCGAACCTGCGCCCTCCCGCGCCCGAACGGCATCGCGCAAGACGGACATCCAGAATGTCGTTGAGCTCCTGAGCTCAGACAGTTCTGGGGAAGAAGCAGATTTTGGTATTTCCTCTCCAGGCCGATCTGCTGGTCTAGATTGTGATGCATTGGATGACATCCTCATGCACTCATCACCACCCTCCCGCCAAGAATCGAGAGTGGGAAAGCCAGCGCGATCGCCCATTCGGCAATGCGGACCAAAAGAGAGGGATGCAGCCGAAATCTGGACACTTTCCAGCTCATCACCCTCGTCTCGCTCTACGTTTCCAGCTGCCTTTCCTCGCTCTGTCTCGAACAAGGGTGCCTCTAAAAAAGGCAATACAGTGGAGCGAACATCCCCGCGGCAGACGACACGCTTTTCCAAGCGTCCTTTGCAGCGGAGCTTTTCAGATGGTCAGGCTTTGACTTTTGCGGACGACGACTCGGACGAAAGTGAGTATCTGGAAAGCATTGACGATCTTTTGGCTGCATGGCGAAAGGACCCTGGGCCAGCACGGCAGAAAGAGCCACAAAATACCCGGCCTTTGCGCAGGACGTCCATGGACGAAGGTCAAGTGCGCCCAAGAGCACCAAAGCCAGTTTCGGCCAGTACAACTATTCCTCCTGCAGAAAAGGAGGCTCGGCGGTTGGAAAAGGAAGCTACCCGCGAGGCCAGGCGCAAAGAAAAAGAGGCAGAGCGAGAAAAGCGGCAACAGGAGCGAGAGGTCGAAAAGGAGAGGCGGCGGATCGCAGCCGAGATTGCCAAAGAGAAAAAGGCCAAGGAGCGCGCCGAGGCGGCTGCCTTCTTCCAGGCGAACCGTTCGCGGACGGACAAGGCGGTGGCAGCGCCGGAGATGATTGTGCGGCTGCCGACAACACTGCCACAGGCAACGCGGGAGGTGGCGGAGACACTCCTTGGCGAGATCAAAGCCCAGGTCGAGACATGGACGAGCGCGCCAGTGGACAATGTGGTCACTTGGCGTCGGAAAGTGGAGGCAGAATACAAGGCGGACTTGGGCCACTGGATCCCCGTGCCGGCCCGCATCGAAGACGAGCAACACGCGTTGGTGGTGCTACGGGGGGATGAGCTTGTGCAGCTCATCCTCTCGGGCCGCAACCGGGCAGGCCGGGACGTTGACCACGAACACCCAGAACGGCCTGAGCCGATGGATCTTGACAGTCACATACGCACCGTGCGGCGGGCGTTCCCAAAGCACAGGGTGCTGTACCTCATCGAGGGACTGGGTACGTGGAAGAGCAAAAACCGATCGATTAGAAACCGCCAATTCACTGCCGCTGTTCGAAACGCAGCGGCCGGCAATGCGGTGGGCGAGGCGACGGCGGCACCAACCCGGCCGTCAGAGCGACTTGGCAGACGGGGACAGCAAAAAAGCCAAGAACACGTGGCTGAGGCCGTGGTGGAGGACGCGATGCTGGAGCTGCAGGTGATGCACGAGGGCCTGCTCGTGCACGAGACCCAAACACCACTCGACACGGCGCGCTGGCTCAAGGTGTTTACAGAGCAGATCGCAACGGCACCGTACCGGCAGCAAAAAGAGGAGCTGTACGCAGCTGCGGCAGCCTTCTGCATGGACAGTGGGCAGATTGCGACCGGGGCGCACGGCATAGGCGGGTCGGCCGAGACGTACGCGCTGGTGCTGCAGCAGATCACGCGGGTGACGGAGCCGGTGGCCCTGGGCGTGGCAGCGCGCTTCGGCAGCGTGCAAAAACTGGTGGCCGGGCTGGCGGAGGAAGGGCCGCTCGCGCTGGAGGCCTGCCTCAAGACCCGGAACCGCAACGGGGAACTGTCCGATCGGACGGTCGGGCCGGCGCTGAGCCGCCGGATCTACAAGGTGTTTATGGGCCAGGACCCTGCAAGCACAGACGTCTAGACGTTGGGACGTTCAGGGGGAGCATCTGGGCGGCAGCGGGGAGAGGCGTCAGCAGGCGTACGTCAGTGTGGAGCACAGGCAATATCGACCCCAATAAAAGCGCCATTTATACTTGGCACTAAACACGGAGAAATGGGCCACTAGAGACAGGGTGGGTAAGGTGTCGCGTGCTATCTTACGAGTCTCTTACGCGTACTCCGTACACTCGGGAGGCATTGCGGAGTCTCTTATAACCCCGTCTTAAACTGCTTGCCAACGCCGCACAGAGTTTGCAGCAGAGATGGAAAGAGCGAGCGTGCGGGTAAGGCTACCCCCTCCTGTGGCGGTGCTCTTTCCAAAGACGGCGCTTTGCTCCGCACCCGTATTTTACTTTCACTGCAAATGTAACTGAAACGTGGAGTGTGCGCGTCGCTATGCGGGAAGCCTCGCGTACTGTGTACATCTACATGCCAGGAAGGGGGCCATCCATAGGTTTTTCTGTATCTGACATATCCGTTTGCACTTTGGCGGTTCTTGGCATTCCCTCCTTTATCTCACGTTCTTGGCCCGTTGCTTTTTCTTGTCTCTTTGTCTGGCTTCTTCTCTTTTTTTTGGCCTGCACGTTGGTTTGCCTTTTCTTTTGCTTCTGCTGCTTTTGTTTGCTGTTTTGCCGCTCGCAGATTGGACTCGTGTTTTTGGACGAAACTTTATGATTCAGAGGCTGTCGACGCGGCGCTCTCCCTCGCCATGAAGCCCATGCGCTCTGTCTCGCTTCTCGTCGCCTCCTTCTTCGCGGGTGCTGCTCTTGCTGCCTCCTCCGTTGCTGCCCCTGGTGGAGATGTTGCTCATGCCGCCGTTGCCGTGAACAGAGCCTTGTCCGCAGAGACTGCCGCTGGGGTGAACAGCCTCGAAAAACGGCATGCCCGGAACCGAAACTCCAACCACATCACCCCTCGTCCCCGACCCAAAGGCTTCAAGTACTTCCACGAACCGGGCGGCGACGACAAGCTCGGCCATTATGACGCCCGCTATTTCAAGGGGCTCGTGCCCTACGACGAGCACCGGCCTGCCCTGCGCCATTTGATCCGCTCCTACCTGACCACATTCCGCGCCCTGGGAATCGAGACGTGGCTCGCCCACGGCACGTTGCTGGGCTGGTGGTGGAACGGCAGGATCATGCCCTGGGACTACGATCTGGACGTTCAGGTCTCGGACGTCACACTTTTCTACCTGGGGAAACACTACAACCGCACCACTCACACCTACCGCTACCGCGACCCGATCACCAGCGAGATTGTCGTCAAGGAATACCTGCTCGACATCAACCCGAACCACGGTCTCCCGCGCGGCGATGGGCTGAATATCATCGATGCGCGCTGGATCGACATGTCCAACGGCATGTTTATCGACATCACGGGCTTGGCCGAGCGCGAGCCCAACCGCCGCCCGGGCATCTGGAGCTGCAAGAACTACCACCGCTACCGGACGCGCGAGCTATACCCCATGCGTGAGACCGAGTTTGAGGATGTACCCGCCATGATCCCGTACAGCTTTGACAAGATCTTGACCGACGAATACGGCATGAAGAGCCTTGCAAAGACCGAGTGGCTCAAGTACGTTTGCTTTCTCGTTCACCCTACCTCCCCCCCTTCCCTATCGATGATGTACTGACGTAAAACAGCCACAAGTGGAATCCAGAGCGAAAGGAATGGATCAAGAGCCAAGAAACCAAGGCCAACAAGTATGCCCAGCAAATGGCTGACAAGCACGGCGCCGGCCTGAGTGTGGGTGTGAGCGAAAGCTCATAATCGGGGCATCACGTTTGGCAGCATTAACAGCTGCCGCAAGGCAGACCATGTCCTGTGTGTTCGGTGTCAACACGGAACGCACGCCCCAAAAGGGGCATGGCAAGATCGGACGATCATGCAGAATGAGAGGGGCTTACGTCACGAGTACCCATGACCGATGGAGAGGAGAGAAAAAGAGCTCCCTTTTCTTTTGTTCCAATTGTATTATTTAGGGTTTCTGGTTCGACGTGCGGCGTCACGTCTCAGAGAATAGCAGCTGGGCCTGTTCAGCATATCTCTGCAGCTTTACTTTTAAGCATTGTTTTGGATAATATATATACCCTCACGAGCGCAGCCTTCCTGTTTTGTGCCAACGAATGGTTTCTATGTACGTATTCAAGCTATCATTAACCAACGTCAAGGTCGTAACCTTCGTTCTTTGCCGTGCCACGCCGTAGAAACGCAACGTCCATACAATTCTGCTGGACCAGAGGCCGGCTAGGAATTTCCACGTCCGCTGGCTTCGCCACTTGCAGACTCGCTGTTGTTCTTTGGCTGGCCACCGCCGCCACCGCCGCCACCGCTGCCGCCGTTGCGACGCAGCCGTGCCTCGGCTGCACGGGCCCGTTGTTCACGCTGCTGCTCCGGGCCCGTGACCACGGTTGTTGTGTTGATGCCCTTGGCCGTTGCTGCTGCTGCTGCCGCTGCGGGTCCGGCAGCCACGGCGCCGCTGCCCAGCACAAACGTGCCGCCGGTCCAGCCGCCAGCATCGGTGTGGTCGTGGTCGTGGTCGTGGGTGTCTGCGTCGGCGTCGGAGGACGAGGGCGGTTCGTAGTAGTCGTCCGCGCTGAAACCGGCCAGGGAGCGGCCGTGGCTACGTGCCTGGGCCTGCTGTTGCGCAACGGCCTCGACTTCGCGCTCGAGTTGGTGGCAGAGCCGCCAAAAATCTGCATCGTGAGGACCGTAGACATTGTGTGCCAGCTCGTGGCATAGCGTGCGCCGGACCGTGCGGTAGTCGCGGTAGCCATCGCCGGCGTCAGTGCGCAGCCGCAGCTCGATCACCTGGCCCTGGTTGCGGTTCAGGCCCAAGGTGCGCGACGTGCCCTCGTGCGAGACCTCGGTGTACAGGAGCGGGTCCATCTCGGTGAGCAGGCCGACCTGGAACCGATGGGCGGCCATGGCCTGGCGAATGCCCGGGTCGTCGCGCAGGCGGTGGAGGTACGCGAGCGAGCGCTCCGGGTGCGGCAGATGCGGTAATGGACGAATGTCGTGGAATATGTAGGGAGAGTCGGGTGCGTCGGAAGCGGCCCCAGGGCGGCTGCGTGGCGTGGTCTGGCGCAGAGGCACCGTTCGTCGCCGGAGATCGGCTAGCCGCGCCTGCATCTGCTGCACGTTGGCGCTCGCCTGGCGCAGGCTCTCCACAGACTTGGCAGATGAGACAAGGAGCCGCAGCTTGAGCGGGTTCGCCTCCGTCCCGGCGGGCGGCGCGCCGGCTGCTCTCTTCCCGCTGTTGGCGCTCGCGAGGCGCTGGACCACGCTGGCCAGAGGTGTTGCGGCGTCACGGTCGCCGTAGAGCACGCCTACAGGTGGCGGCGCAATAAACTTGTGTGGGCCCAGGGATGCTGAGTTGTTTGAGACGCCTGTGACGTTGCTGCGGTCGTCGCCATCTTGGCGCTTGTCCGAGAACCGGTCCTGGCACAGCAAGGAGAGGTCCTCTACGGTAGCGTCGGGAGGCAGAAGAAGACTTGCAGAGGAGCCGGAGTGGGTGACGGTAAAGTGAAGTATGGTAGAGAGAGGGGACATATCGACATCGGTGTTGGCGCCGGCGTGATGGCCGGCTGAGACGGCGGTTGCGATGTCTGCTGCAGCCATTATTCGGGTTCAGATGGCGGGAGAAGAGATGGCGAGAGGGAAAAATATTTAGGTATCAACTTGGATAAAAACGCCAACGGCAGGAGGTCTGCACGGTCAAAACAGACATCTTCAAGAAGGTATTAGCGGGGGCAACAACGCCGTACGGAGTAGAAGCTTGCTCTCGCCATCGTCGAAGCTTCCATCGCCGTCGCAACACCGGTGGCGGCCTGCTTGGTAATGTTGTATTATGTAACTAGACCCACATTCACCGGCTTTCTGCGGGGCACAGAATGTAGGGTAGACCGTTTTCTCGGCCAATGGGAGGAGCTAACGGGCCAATGGGGAGCTAATCGCGTTCGTGTCCTTTTACACGTCTTCTTCTAGAACGACAGTCACGCATTCTCGGGGACGCGACAGCACGCACAACAGACATCGCAAACAGGCCCTCACACCATAGGGCCCCCATCACGGATACGACAACCCTTCTTTACTTTAGCGCGACTTGTTCTCGTTCGTGCGATATAGCCGGTTCGCCTGCTCCGAGCGGAACGGCCGCGTCGAGACGTCCCTTTGCCCTTGTTTACGGCTCCAGCTGAAGCGGCGGTCGCGGACCCGACACACAAGCCATGGCACTCAACGTTTTCCGGGTGTTTGGGGATCTCTCCCATCTCCTGTCGATTGTCATTCTTCTCCACAAGATGGTGCAGCTCAAGGTAGGACCGGGACGACTTCTCGCATAGCTCTTCTTGCTCAACTCTGACGACTGACGCACACTCCAGAGCTGTTCTGGCATCTCGTTCAAGTCCCAAGTTCTCTACTTCATTGTCTACGTCACACGGTATCTTGGTACGTTGGAGGGGGTGTCGATGCGTGCGGCGCAGAATCGACAGCTAACCTGTGCGCGACAGACCTGTTTTCCACCGAGAGCATATACAACTTTGTGTTCAAGGTCCTGTTCATCTCCTCGCAGGGCTACATCCTCTATCTCATGGCTACGTCCTACAAGCCGACCAACGATCCGAACCTCGACACCTTCCGCGTCGAGTACCTTCTGGGCGCTGCCGGCGTGCTTGGCGTGTTGATGCCCTACAAGTACACTGTCTCTGAGATTCTGTGGGCGTTTTCCATCTGGCTGGAGTCCGTTGCGATCCTGCCCCAGCTGTTTATGCTGCAGCGCACGGGTGAGGCGGAGACCATCACAACGCACTACATTTTCGCCCTGGGCATGTATCGGGCGCTCTACATCCCGAACTGGATCTACCGCGCCGTGACCGAGCCAAACCACAAGGCTGACTGGATCTCGATCGTGGCGGGCGTGATCCAGACAATTCTTTACAGCGACTTCTTCTGGATCTATTACCAGAAGGTGTTCAAGGGCAAGAAGTTCAAGCTGCCCGTGTAAAGGGGATATCATGGCGTCGGACACACACGCAGCAGCGCTGCAACGGCATTATCGAAGCAAGCCGCGGTTGAGTTAAAAAATCCGAGTGATCACAAGGATGAAGTAGCAGCGGTGTCCGAACAGCTAGCGTCTGGTGGTAGACTGGGTTCTCGCGTTCTTGCGTTTAAAGGGCATCTGCGGGAACAGGACGAGTGGGAGGGATGGCTGGATTTGTCTCTCCCGGTTGTATTGTGTCTCAACTGGAGTTATTTGCGGTTTATCAAAGGGCTTTTTTCTCTCTTTTTCCGTGTCTTATCTGGCCTGGGCCCTGAAAGGCCCTTTTCCTTATATGTGGGCAAAATCAAAGCTCGACGCTCCTGCTTGGTATCTGGTGTATGCATGTCGCATAGGAAAGGGGGTCTGTTGAGTCTCACGAGGGTTTGAGGCTGACGATCGCCTCGTGTTGCAGGAAGACCCCCCCCTGTCCGTAGAGGGTAACGGTCGACCCGCTTGCCGCATGACCAGCCAAACCTGTGATGGCACTCTTTCAGCTGCCAAAGTGACAGTGTCGTGGACGAGTTGACAGTTTCAGGCTCTGGCCCCTCGCAATCATCCGGGACTCGGGACTGTGGCAGACCCGGGCCTCTTGATTGACACGAGACGAAGAAAATGCGTGCTACGGATTCGGGGTTGCATTCTTTCGTGTGGTATTCGAACAAGGGACGTCAACATCCGCGACTTCTCCCGCATACGAGCGGAGGCCGTCCTCGTCCAACCCCCGCGACCCCCCCCCCCTCTTCTTCTCTTTGGGGCGCTTGTTACAGAATACGGTGCTAGCATGGCAGCTGACATTTTATGCATGCCGTCTTGGAGGCCTTTCCCGGCCTCGGCAGCGTTGCTAAACACGCTGAAGCCTTCCGCTTTTGTGTAAGTGCCTGAAGTCTGTATCTTACGCCCCTCCAGGCCCAAAAGAGGTTGGGGCTCGAGACCACGACGGTTCCAACACGATCATGCACACTCAATAATATGGCGATTTCCCCCATATACTTGCTTTTGCTTTTATCATCGTTCCCATAATTTTTTGTCCTGCAATTTTCTACCTCTCTTTCCCTACTCGGTCGTGCTCTCTGCACATTCTACCACGCCTTCTAGACATTGACCAAGATACAGAGACGCCGATGTTCAAGCGGCACAGGGCTGCCGCAAGGCGGTCTGCCGGCCTGTTTCTGCCTTTGCTCTTCGTCTTCTTAGCGACGTTGAGCAGCCAGACAGCCGCAGAACCTGTTGGCAGCGGATATGCCGCCGTGGCCGCCGAGAGAAATGCCGGCCTCGGCCATGGCGCCGCAGACGTGTTGCGGCGCCTGACCGCACCGCTGGCAGCAGCCATGGCTGCGCCCAATATCATGGCTGCTGATGCGGGAGAGCATGGGCGCCAGCTGGTGCATTTTTTGCAAAAAGATCAGGAGCGACGCATTGCGGAAAAAACTCTGGCGGCCGCAAAAGCAGACGCAGTTGCTGCCGCTGCCGCAGCAGCCGCCGCTAGGCAGGCTGTGCGTGCGCCGCTGCCGACGGCGCCGCCATCACTGGGCCGGCTGGTGGCCCGGCAGGACGACAGTGGCCAGATCGCGGCGCTCAGCGGCCAGATTCAGTCGCTGTCGCTCGTGGCATCATCCCTCAGCCAGGCCAGCCGGGAGGTGTCGCAGACGTCACAGCAACTGGCCCAGCAGGTGACGCAGCTGGCGCAGTCGACAGGCCGGCTCCAGCAGTCCATTGGCCAGCTGCAGCAGTCGGCTCAGCAGGCCCAGCAGTCGGCCCAGCAAGCCCAGCAATTCGCTCAGCAGGCCCAGCAATCCGCGTCGCAAGCCATCAGGGACGCTCAGTCGTCGGCCGCCAGCAGCGCCAGCGCCGCCCTCGCATCCAGTCTAGCGAGCATCACTAGCAGCGCGTCCAGCATGATCGCGGCAGCCCGCGTGAGCGCGGTCAGCATTGCCAACGCGGCAGCCAGCCAAGTACAGTTGGCGCAGGCAGATGCCACGGTGGCCAGAGTGAGTCTACAATGCCATACCAGCGGTGCACTTGTCACGTTCTACGTCTGACAATCGTTTACAAGGCCGATGCCGCGACCCAGGTGGAAAAGGCACAGGGGGCAGCTGTCTCCGTGACCCAGGCCGCCCTGGCCGTGGTAGGCACGTTCTTCGCGTCGTCACTATTGTCCATCGGTGCCTTCTACGTGGTCCTCCGTGTGAAGGGCAACCGCCGCCGCCGCCGCCGCACAAGGCTGCTCGCAACACGCGGCGGGCAAGACGATTCAAAACCGTGGGCTGGAGATGGCCCTCCGGAAAAAGACAGACAGAGGATCAGCAATGATGACGGCGAGTATGGCCGCGCCATCGACCTCAAGGCACCCCCGCCGGCGCGCCGGCCAGGACCAGGGCCCAGCGGCAACGAAAGAAGCGCGGGCGATAACAAGTCGCCAACGCTCGACCGCGCTCTCTATCTGTCAGACCCCGCTGGCAGCAACAGCGGCCTGGGCATCGCCCTCTTCCCCTCGAGCAACAGCCTCAGGGGAATGGGCATGAGCCGGACGTCCTTCTCGCTCTTTCCCAAGTCACCGGCCAGCAGCAGACTGGCACCGCACCAGCCCGGTGTCGTGTCACCCTCCATATACACCACAAGCAGCTCGGCACCGGGCTCGCCGAAAATCGCCGTTGCCGTCGCCGTCAAAGCTCCTGTTTCCGTTGCGGTCACCGATGGTAACCCACTGCGTCCGCCGCCCAGCCTACAGCAGTGGCTGCGTGAGGGGACGGTGAGCCCGTTTGGCACCCTAAAAAAGGGAAGCCTAGAAGTGCAGCCGTCCAGCCAGACAGGAGGACGCAGTGCTGGTACTGCTGGTCCGAGCAGCACAGGCAACACCGGCGGACCAGTAATGCAGCCGGGGCGGTCGCTGCCGTTCCGCGTGAGGCCATGATTGGGACAGAACACGAGTGTGTAAGTGTTGTCTTCTGTAAGGTATGATAGTAATTTCGAGCGACATGCAATTCCCTTTTTGGTGATCCACGTGGTTCTCTTAAGGCACAGCTCAGCGCGTATGCGGCGTGGCGGGCAACCTTAATTGTGGATGCGGGTTAACGCTGCCCTTTTTTCCCGCCCCTCCAAATGCGCACCGGCGCGTTGGT
Source organism: Ceratocystiopsis sp. VPRI43766 (assembly GCA_019925685.1). NCBI lineage: Eukaryota > Fungi > Ascomycota > Sordariomycetes > Ophiostomatales > Ophiostomataceae > Ceratocystiopsis > Ceratocystiopsis sp. VPRI43766. Next base: position 783,353 of record JADHKF010000008.1, on the reverse strand, counting down.
TGACAGCAACCGCCCCACCTTCCCTAGAAGGCTGCGCATTCCTCAGAACCTTGATGGGTTCGGGGTCGCAGACTGCGTTTTCTGTACTCTGCCGCATGCATTTCGTTCTCCATACAGGAAAACGAGGCTGTCCATGAGCGGCTGCCAAAGAGATATGCCAAGAAGAAGAAAAATCAGACACTAGTTTGTCGCCGCAGGCGTCAACCCGTCAACGTTGTAGTCTTAGCAGCGACACCACCGACTCCATCGCCCCCTTTTTCGTCCTTCGCTCCTCCCCTGTTCGCTAGCCGTCGTTCCGAATCAGCCCGGACCACCTTGGCGAAGCGACCAAAGCTCAGAATGGCACTCTGAAGATTATTACGAGTAAAAAAAACCGCCTAACAAAGAAGGCAGAAAAGGAGAAGGCGATCTCTCCTGACGAAACTCCACCACACCGCTCCCACCTCTGCCATTGTCGGCGCGGAGTCCGTCAGTCACGTCCGAGGCCCCAACTTTGCTGTCAGGAAGAAGATCTTTGTTGCATCTTTTTCCCTGTGTATTTTTTTGGTTCTCGCACCCCAGCAGAGCTTCGTCTTGCGTAGCACGACGACAGCGACCGACCGAAGACAGCGGGTGGAAGACGAGCACGAGCGCATAGGTGGCTGTTCTCTCGCGAGCAGCCAGGACACGCACGTGAACCTAGCCGGGCGCACAAGCCGGGCGAGGAGGTTTGCCGGCGCAGAACGACAAGCAACGGCAAGCCCGGCCACTGCTCGTCGGGGGCACACACATTTCGGCTACTGCTGCAGCTTCACTGGTGAGCGTGCTCGTTCTTGCCGCATGGACCGCAATTGGCAAGCACAGACTACGGGACTGCTTTGGACCGATTGCATGGAAAACTCGTTTTCCTTCTTTTCGGTCTCTGCCTCCCCGTCATCTCTCCCCAGCCAGGATGGACATGCCCCTGGGTAATGTTCACCCGGCTGCCGTGGACAACGCGAGGATGCCCGTTCTCGACATGTCACAACCGCAGCACCAACATGAGGGCGACATCCCCATGGCGTCGGACCTTTCATACTATGTCTTTGCGGGCGCAGCGCCACAGCCAACGCAGCCACCGCATTCAGGACAGCACCAGCTCACCCAGCCCATGCAGCCATGCGGACCCTGCCTTGTGTCTGATACCATGGTTATGGATGGCCTTGAACAGGGGATTCGCCACCATGCTGGTGTGCTGGATTCCAACGGACTTTCCCCGGTAACGGCGCCGCCCGCAACTGCACACATTGGCCAGACGCCATTTGCTCTCGGCCACGACGAGCCGTACACTTGCTGGCCCCAAGACGCAATGGATTTGGATTACGACCCAGAGCTGGCCTCGTGGGTCAACTCCTGGGACCTTCCACCGAACCCTCAGTTCGCCCCTCAGCATGCAGATCAGCTACCTCCGACTGTGCCATCGCATCCGCAGCAGCAGCTTTTTGCCCACCAACAGCAACGAAACCAGCAGCAACTGAATGGGCAGCAGCAACAGCAGCAACAACTACTACAAGTTCAGCAACAGGTACAGCAAAATTTCGATCAGCAACAGCAGCAGCAGCAGCATCACCATCAGCAATTTTTGCAGTTACAGCAGAATCCTCGTCAGGAACAGACTACTCAGCAGCCTCTTCCCCAGAGTCAAGATTCTGTGCCGGCCTTTAGTTTGAATCCCCCAAGCACCCCATATGTAGCTGGGGCAGTGAAAAGCGAGAGTGTTCTCGGGCCCGATGATTTTCTTTTCCCAGACGACGAAACGGCCGCTGCTGCAAGGAGCCCTTTTCCCCCGCAGGATTCGGCGGACGTCCGGGTTCATGCACAAGTTCCCTTGGCACACAGCACAGTCAAACCAGATTATCCTGTGCCAGTCCTGGATCTGAACGACCCTACAACTCTCGACCTGTACGACCAGATGCTTCTCTTTTCCCGCGGAGGTGGCCCTGTTGGGGAGAAGCTTGTGTTCAACGACTGCAGCAGCGCCAAAGAAAGTATCCTGCGCCGTCTGGCTGCGAAGCTCAAACTTAGCTACGACCACGACCCCGCCCAACGGGAGGCCTATGTTTGGATTTCACCCGTCCTACCGACGGCAGCTGAGAATGCACAAGTAGAAATCCAAGCACCCGATCAGCAGACAACACCACGACCAGCGAAACAAGCTACGACACAGACTGCGGCACCCACGCCACCACAAGACTCTGCACAGTTGCTATCTGCTCAGGCTGCAGAGCCGGTATCGGAAGAGCCAATGGCACCACCGACGGCACAGAGCGCGGTACCGAGCTCCATGTTCCCGACGCCTATGGTCTCATCTTCGCCCGGCCTGGTCCCAACACATCAGACAGAGAGACAGGGAAGTGTTTACCCCGTGGCCAGGTTTTCAGGGAACATGGAAAGCAAAGCGGCCGAGCAGCATGCACCGTCTCTGCAATCCGCTCCTCCGTCACAACCGCTTCCAGACCCTCCAACTACCCACCGGAGCCAGGCAGTCACCAAGCAAAAGACCCAGCGAAAACGGCACACGCTTTCTGCGGTCCCGACCACATTTTCTCTTGTCCAGCAGAATACAAACACCGCAGGGCTGACCGTTGGACTTACACCACCGCCAGCGACGCAGACGGGCAGCGAAGATGACAATCCCGCTGCGCCAACAGCTCTACCGGCGTCGACAGAAGCTAGTCAAGTATTTCACAAACACGGGTTCGCCGAGGAGGAGAACGACCATGACGGCCCGTCCCTGAGCGACCGACTGTCGAGCAGCTGGAGCATTTTTCACTCTGGTATCTCGTCTCGCCGTCCTCGTGGGCGGCGAGGCCCGCTCAGCGCCAGGAGCCGGAAAGACATCAAAGATCTGGAATGGGCGGGTGGTGCATGCTGGCGATGCAAGATCTTGCGCCGAAAGTGTGACCCGGGTGTGCCCTGCAAAAACTGCCCTGCGCCAGACCTGCGAGAGGACGCGCCGCCGTGGCCATTGATCGGCTGCCGTCGCGGGAACCTGCCGGACGCCATGCCGCCGCGGGTGCTGTGCACCAAGTCGCGCGCCTTGCTGGATGCCTGCGCGCACAAGATGCCTGCCATCCTGGCGGCGGAAAACGTGGTGGACACTCCGAGCGGTGGCCCGCCGCCGTGCCAGCCCGACGCGGTGTCGCAGTGCTTCCGCGAAGCCGAGGCACAGTGCCTGTCCGACAACAAGCTTGTCCTGGACAACCCGTCGCTGTACCTGCGCGCGCGCAACAACTCTGCGGCCGCCCAGCATTTCTCGCAGTCCATCCGCAACGGTCGGTACCGGGCGAACGACAGCTTGAACAAAGCGTGCCACGTACACGAGCGGGCCTTGTCCTATTCCGATCTCATTGCCGGAATTGCCTGGGATCTTGCCGACAACGGCGAATGCCTTGGGATTCTCGAGATCGAGTCAATCGAGAGCTTCATGCTCCTGCTGGAGACGGCCTGCCTTTACGAGGTGGAGATTGGCAAGGTGAGTGGATGAGAAAGAAGAGGATGTAGAAGGATGCATGTGCTAATCAGTCCACCGCTTTGCAGTCGGCCATGGTTGGGCTCTCCATGGTATGCCTTCGCTGCTGTCTAGACGCCCTGCGCCTCCACTCGGCGAGCTTGCTGGACGCGCGCTTGCACAACACGTGCCAGAGCGATCAGTGCAGCATCAACTGTCTTCGGGAGCTGGCCCGGTGCATCGACAGCTACATCGAGGAGCTCTCCCTGCTCATGTTCCGCAAGGTCAACCTGCGCGACCGGCGGTGGTGGCTGTCCACGTTCTACAGTCTGTACATTCAGGCGTACGTTCGGCGGGCGTTGCTTGTGATTGAGCAGCGGCTTCTCTTCCCGGACGCCGATGATGTCGACGTCCTGTTCAGCAGCCAGTATTTGCACCTGGTCACGGTCCTATTCATTGCCGTGTCTTTCCAGTACGACCCGCTCGTGAGCAGCAATGGCGGGCTGCGGCTGCAGCAGGCACTCCTGGCCGAAGAGGATGGGGCCTCAACCGACCTGTTTGTGCCAGACCGCTACTTTTCGGCGGGCCGGGCCGCCTGCGGCGTGGATCAGTGGGCGGACGAGGGCATCAAGTCGTCGTACCAGTTCCTCACGCGGCTCCTCAACATTGGCTCGCTCGATTTCGATACGGGGCAGGGCACCGGTGCCGGCACCAGCGGCAGCGATGGCGACGTGTGCATGGAAGGTGAGGATACCCCGTCGTTGAAGCCGCGACGGCTGCTGTGCGGTGGCAAGTCGGACTCGTTCTCGGGCTACTCGACGCCGAACTCGTCAACGACGAGTTTTGCCAGCTCGTTCTCGGGGCCGCGTTCCGCCGGGGCGTCAGGCATTGTGAGCCCACCGTCATCCTGCGGCCCGGTTGCATCCTCGACATCGTCGCCGCGCACGTCGCTTTTTCTGTCGGAAAGGCGAAGCAGCATTGGATCGCTGCCGAGCCGGCTCTCGGTGGCGTCGTTCCCGTCGTTCCAGTCGGCTGGGACCGACATGTACAGCAGCAGCAGTCGACACCCACCAGCAAAGACGCCGGCCACGGCAGCCGCGGCAGGTACAGTGTCAACGACAGCAACTGCGGTAGCAACAGTGGCAGCTGGCAGTGGCGACAACAGCTTTGTCTGTACCTGCTGTCTGAAACGGCCGCGGCGCTTCGACACGCTGGAGGCGCTCAAGAAACACCAGACGGAGAAGCCGCACATCTGTGCGTCGTGCGGGCGGCGGTTCAGCCGCATGAACGAGGCCGAGCGCCACATCATCACGATCCACCTGCGGCCGTTCTCGTGGTCGTGCCACCGGCTGGTGAACCCGCTGCAGGCGTTCCAGCGGATGAGCGACGGCACCATGTCGTTCGACGTGTGCGGGTTCTGCGGCAAGCAGTTCCCGCGCGACGTCATCAGCGACGTGGACCAGAAGACGACCATCACGACGGTGACGGCCAAGCACGCAGCCGAGCTGACGGCGCACGTCCAGGTCGACCACCGGCTGCATGAATGCAAGGCCAGCTCGAAAAAGTTCTACCGCGAAGACATGTTTGGACAGCATCTTAAGCTGTCGCACGCGGCCGAGCCGGGCGTGTGGCTCAAGAACCTTGAAAACGTATGCAAGGTTGTCGAAAAGGAGAATAAGGAGGGGGCGGCAGAGTGACGTGTTTTTTTGGATACTACTGAACATTTTGGGTCTTCTTGGATATATATCTTTGTTGTGATTGTTGCTTTCTTTCCCTTCTCTTTCATACATACCCTCCAACACGCGTTTCTTCTGGATATTACTTCTCATTCTCACTTGCTTGCTTTGCTGACGGCCGAGCTGTGTCAAAACATCTTCTTGAAAACTAAAAAAACTAACTGCTTCAGGGAACAAAGCAAAAAAAACGAGATCAGAGCGTGAAGAAAACCAAAAACGAACTCAAGGAGATATCAAGCAGTCGACAGAACAAAAACAAGGAGAGGGAAACGCCAGCAAGAAAATTCACAAGAGGAGAAAAAGAAGAAGGGGGTCAGAAAGAGACCGACGAGAAAGAAAAGGGAAGGCAAAAAAGCAAACGCAACGAAAAAAAAAAAGGGAAAAATAAAACAGCGTCCTTCCACCCGTTGCAAACCACAAACCAAACCACCAACCCGTGCGTTGCCGGCTGTTTTTTTCTTTCCTCCTCCCGGCCTGTACCCAAACGACCCAGCCCCTACCACGACACACAACATCTCACAACACGCGGCCATGTCTACCAACCCCAGCCGCGGCGGTCGTGAACGAGTCATCGGGGCCCGCCCAGGGCGCTGATGCGCGCACCCGAGGGCCGGTGAATCAGGCTCTCGGCGTGCTTGCCGACGACGGCGTCGGGCTGGGCCGCAGGCGGCATGGGCATGGACGCCTCGACGTCGCTGTTGTTGGCGTCGTGCTCGTCGGCGTAGTCGGCCTCGGCACCGTCCTCGACAATCTTGGTCGGCATGTCGTTGCCGGCACCGCTGCTGCTGCCGTACTGCTGCGACCCACGCTCGGGCGTGGTCATGGTCGTCGATGCGATCGACATGGAGGTGCTCGCCCGGTTGGGGATCAAGTCGGGCGTCGGCGGGATGCTCGACGAGCGGCCCGATGCCGGCAGCAGCAGCAGGCTGTCGTCGCCAACATCGGACGCAGCCGACGAGCCCACGGCCGAGTGGCCGTCGTCGCTTGCGGCCACAGTGGCCGTCGACAGGTTGCTGCTGCGGCGCAGGCTCTGGGTCGACATGGGCCGATGGCTGCGGCGCCGGCTGTCGCTCTGGTGGTGGTGGTGGTGGTGCACGGCCGCAGCCGAGCTGGCGCGGCTGCTGAGGCCACCGTGGACGCTGCCAGCGCCCGTGGCCAGCTCGCCCGACGCAGCCGCCTCCGAGAGCACGGCCTCCTGGGCCAGCTGCAGGCCCTCGACGGCCGCCTGGCACTGCTCCGAAATGTTGCGGATGATGTGGGCAATGGCATCCGTCTTGTCCTTGAGGTGGCGGTCGGCCACGTCCTTGAAGCTGGCAGCCGAGAAGCGCTTGCTGCCGCGCGACTGGGTCTTGAGACCCGGGCTGGTGGTGGTACCGTCGGTACCCTCGGAGGCGTTGGCCTCCTCGTCGTCCTCGTCGTCCTCGAAGGCATCCTCCAGCTCGTCCAGGAAGTCGTCGGGCTTGGTGAGCGACGCAATCAGGTGCTCCATGTGGTGGCTCTGGCCGCCGACCAGGCTGCGCAGGTGCAGCACAACGCGGCGGGCCTCGTCGCGCTGGCGGGCCAGGGTGACGTTGGTGTGCTGGAGCGCGGTCAGCTCCTTGGTGTTGCGCTTGCGCTCGCGCTCGAGCTCCTCGGCGACCTCCTGCTGCAGCACCAGGGCCTCGAGGGCGTCGTCGCGCTGCTTCTCGGTGCCGGTCAGGCGCACCGACAGACGGGCGTTGTCATCCTTCTGCTGGTCGAGCAGGCCGGCCAGGCGGCGGTTCTCGCGCTTGTGGTTCTCAATCTTGATCTTGAGGTCCTGGGTCTCCTTGGTGAGCTGCTCAGCAAAGGCCTGGAACTTGAGGAACTGCTGCTTCCAGCTCTCGAGCTCCTCGACCAGGTAGTTGTTGCGCTTGGTAACCTTGGCCAGCTCGGTGTCCATGCGGCCCTTGAGGTTGATAAAGTCCTGCCAGGCCTCGAGCGCGTCGCGCGAGTACTGGTTGCGCTCGCGCACAATCTCGTTGAGGTGGCGCATCGAGACCTTGGTCATCAGCGGCTTCTTGACCGAGCCGCCAAAGACAGCTTTGAGACCGGAGTTGCGGCCCATCTTCTCGCACACATGATCCATGACAGCCATGACGCTGTCCTGGTTCCACCACGTCGGATCCTGGATCGACTCGACCTCGCCACGCATGACGATGATCTGGCCGGCCGGCACCAGCTTGCCGCCGCCGTATGCGGACCGCAGGTGCTGCGGCACGCCCGACGGCGTCACGTCGCCGTGCAGGGCCTGCGTCAGGCGCTGCACAAACTTGTTGCGCTGGGGCGGCGTCAGGGCCGTCGGCGGACTCGACGTCAGCACAAAGTTGCGGTCCAGGTCGACGACGAGGGCGTCAGCCGGCGCGGTGAACAGCGTGCGGCACTCGGCCGTGATGCCGAGGATGTACGGGCCGGGCTCCTGGGCCAGCTCCTTGGCGTGGCGGGCGTGCACGACGGGCACGTACAGGCCGCTCCACTCGTACACGCGGACGCAGTACCGGACCGTCTCGGCGGCCATGGTCAGCATGGCCGGGTAGTGGCTGACAAAGACAATGCGGCGGGTGGGCGAGATGGCGGCCTCGATGACGCCGACAATGTTGGGGATGGACAGACAGCAGAACAGCGGCCACATGCTGAAGTTCTGGAAGCCGGTGGGCGAGGACGGGAACTGGTAGCACAGGGCATAGTCCTTCATGTCGATGCGGACCAGGTCGTTGAGGCGCGGGGCCGGGAAGCTGAGGATGCGCGAGACCTCCTCGGCGTGGAACAGGTTGGTGGCCTTGTTCCAGTGAATCCACATGCCGCGCAGGTAGTCGCCCAGCAGGTTGTACAGCGGGTAGCGCGACAGGAACGACAGGCAGTACGGGATCCAGTACGTCTCGTCGGCGTTGTCGTAGAAGTCGGGCTCGGTGCGCTTGCGCAGGTCGCGGATCGTCTCGGCGCGCTTCTCGTCGGCACGCGACCACACGCGCAGGCAGATGCCGTACAGGGTGTGGGACGAGTCCTGCTGTAGCACGAAGGCATGGTGCACGCAGTGCGGCTGGCTGCGGCCGGTGCAGATCTCGACATCGTGGGGGAAACAGGCCTGGAGAGTCAAAAGGTCAGACAAGGACAGAGGGTGGAGGGAGAAGAGGGGATTTTTGTGAGACGCACCCGCATCGCGGCGTGCAGAGACCGGGCAATCTCGTTGTCCTGCTCCAGACGCGGGCTGCTGCCCAGGATCTCGGGCAGCCAGAACTGGCCGACGGCGCCCTTCATGTGGCCGATCTTGCCCTGGGCTGGCGCCGGCGCCTTGACCCACTGCGACGGCTCGCGGCCGACGCCGCACACCATGTACGCATGCGTGAGTGTCTTGGGCGTGCGCTGCTGCGGCTTGGCGTTGAGCGTCGACGGGATCGGCTGCGTGATGCGCGAGTGCAGCGACGACGTCCGGCTGGGGATGATCAAGTTCGTGTCGCCCTGGTCGCGCGTGCTCGGACGGTCGCCGGTGCGCGGCCGCGTGAAAGACGAGTGGGCGTTGAGCGAGGGAGCCATGGCGAAGGAAACCGAAGAGGGACGCGAGAGGACGAAGGAAAAAAGAAAAAAAGGAGCGGAAGCTGTTCGTGTTCGAGTCAACAAACACCACACGAAGCGTCACCCAGGGACGAGACAGAAACGAAGGAGAAACGGGGGGGGGGGGGGGGGGGGGGAAAGAAAAATGGGGGGGGTGTTAGCGCCCCGGGGGGGGGCACACACAAAACGCCCAAAAAAAAACCCC
>JADHKF010000008.1:681667-774363 GCA_019925685.1 Ceratocystiopsis sp. VPRI43766 | reverse complement strand
CCCCGCCACTTGGGCCTCGGGTGCGCCGTGGCGGGTTGCCTGGGCGGTTGCGTGTCGTCTTCCTGCCTCGCGTGGGTCACGACACGAAACGGACAAGACAACCAGCCACGGAGCACAAGAGTCACAAGAGGAGGGGGGTTGCTCTTGCTGAAGCTGGTGATGCTTCAAACAGGAGGGGGGAAGGGAGCGAACGACAAAGGGGGAAGGGGGAACAAAGGGGAGCGTAGGAGAGGAGGGAGAAGGGAAAGGAAACACGACAAAGAAAAGAGAAAGGAAGAGCAGGGCCAGGGGAGGGAAAGGGGAGGGAAGATGAGCTTGCCGGGGGGGGGGAGTGGATGATACGGGCCGGGGACCAGGGTGTGGGCTACCTGCAGGAGAGCGACAGGGCAAGATACCTGCAGTCTGCAGGACGATATGTAGCTCACTCGTACTTTCCATGCTATAATTACTGGGGGGTGGTATTCTCAGGCACGGGCACCGGAGCACGACCCCCCCTCTCTCTCTGCGCCCCCCCCGCTCGCCGCTGCCCCGATGCCTGCTGATAAATTTGATCCAGGCTACCGAACACGAGAGGGTCGATGGGACAGGATGGACAGGGCCAACGGCAGGAAAAAAGCAAAGCCCTGCACGGACGCTGAAACATTGGTTGAAAGACGACAGCTGGGAAAGGGAGGCACTTGTGGGTCAGAGCTCTGATTTCTTTTTGTTATTTTTTTTCTTGGCTTTTTTTTTTTTTGTTTTCTTTTTCTGTTCCTTTTTTCCTTCCTTTTTTTCCCTTTTTCTCCTCGCTTGTTCTTCCCTTTCTCCCCTTTTCCCCCAAAGACCTGTCTTGTCCGTCGCCCTCCTTCCCGTCCTCTCTACTATGCCTATCACCTTCCCGGGTTCCTTCCGTTACGGGTGCAGGGATGGCACGTCGAGGGCAGCCGATGTTTGCTTAGCCCCTTTTTTTAATTGCCATCTACTGTCCGGCCCAGGTACCGCTTGTCGCGAAAAGTACGCAGAAAGATACCGGCGCACCTTGTTTCCCACCGACGCACTGGCCCACCCCCCTTGCGCCTGTAGGCGTTTCCTCCCAGGGACTAGCGCGCTTCCCCTGAGTATGCCTGGGCGGGGCAGGGCCGGGGGCCACTGGCCGGAGTACCTGGGAGTACTTGCTGTCGGGTCGCGTTCGCGTCTTGGGCGCGTGATTGGCTGCGAGCGCCCTGCAAAAGGCTCCTGGAACACAGCCGGCCCGGGGGCGGACGATACGGAGCAAGATACTGTGCAGCGTGCATACGGGGGGCAGAAAAAGCAATACAGGTACTTTTATACTGCAGTCTCACTCCCAGACGCGTGTCCAGCCAGCAGCACAAAGTGCCTGCATAACGACGACAGACAGAGGCTGTCGATGCCCGGATGTGGCGAGCATCCGATGCATCCTGCGTGCTGCACCAGCTGAAGGCTGCACAGGTAGGGGGCAAAGCGTATCGAACGAAGCAAGGGAGTCGGGAAAAGAAGAAGAAAAGAAGAAGAAGAAGAGGGCAAAAAAAAAAAAAAAAAAAAAAAAAACGATACGAAAAAAAAACGATACGAAAAAAAAACGATACGAAAAAAATCGAGGCTGGAGGGACTGGAATGCAAACGCACGCCCCAGGCCTGGAATGAGACTACACAGGCGGTCGCCACGAGGCGCATGGTGGCCTCGCCACACTTCCCCGTGCACAAACCCGTGCATGCAAATCAAATTAAACAACTCGGGCAAACGAGGCTTGTGCACCGCACCGTGCACCACTACCCGTATTTGCCGCAGCGCCGCCATGGAGCACCACACGGCCTCGCTTGGATACTGGCAGGCCGGGAAGATACCGTGTCAGATGTCAAGGTGTCAGTTCGACGTGTCACTGTTGCGGCCGAAGGCGAGTAGAGTAAATGGTATCAATGATGAGAAGCGAACGGTTGCAACACAAAACAAAACAGTCTGCTCCTCTCATCTCGCCCGCTAAAGAAATATGTACAGTCTTCCCAGCTCTCGTCTCCTCGGACATCATCGCTTGCATGCACTATTCCAGACAATAAAGATAACAGAAAAGGAAAAAAAGTAAGAGGCATGAAAGGAGGGAAAGAAAAAAAAAAGGGGCAAAGATAACAAAAGATCAGAACTAAATGCGTCTAACAACTTCATATGTCATCTCAGCCATTCAAGAAGGAGGGGTGAACAAAACCACAAAAAGAGAAACCAAAGGAAAAGAACGTAAACAAAGGAAATAATCAAAATAACCGCCGTAGTGTGCTGCCCTCAGGCAAGGCAAGGGAAAAAAAGAGGTATCGAATGCACGAGGTGAAGAAACTTTTGGGTGCCGCCCAGCGAAGTCGAAGACGTAAAGGAGAAAAGCAGATCGCAAATGACAAGAAGTAGAGAAGAAAAAAGCAGTGTCCGTCGAGAAAAAGACGCTCAGAAGCAGTTCAGGCTGCCCTTCTTCTTCTTCTTGCTGATGGCGTTCATGCGCTCTTCCAGGTGTGCACGCGCAATCTCGGCATCGCGGCGCTTCTTGCGCTCCTCTTCGACCTGGTGCAGACTCCAGCGGTTGTCCTGGGCCGGCCGCTCTTTCGCCTCCTTGAGCTCTGCTTCCAGGTCGGTGCACCGCCGCTGCCACGCCTCGCAGTCGGCCTTCATCTTCTTCGACTGGTTCTCCAGGTCTGTCAGCGCCTCTTCCAGCGTCTGCGTCAGCTGCTTCTCCGCATCCAGGTGCTTCTCGATCGTCCGGATGCGCGCCTCCTGGTCTTGCTGGATCTGCTGCAGTGCAATGTCCTTGCTGGGGGGGCGCATCGACGTCGGCGTCGATGGCACGTTCGCCGTCGGCGGCGGCGAGCTCGAGTTCGAGTGCGGCAGCGGCGGCAACGGGATGGCCGGCGGAGGCGACGGGAGAGACACGACCGACGACGTCTTGTGCAGTTGCGAACTCATCGAGTTGGTCCGCTGAGGGGCACCATCGGCCGGCAGAATGCCTTCGAAGCGCGCCTGTTGTGTCCTTGTTAGCATTGTGCCCGGCAGAAAACCTTCAAGTTCATCGTTTCGTACCTGAAGCGCCGCGTATTCCTCCTTGATGGCATCCAGCTCGGACTGGAGCCGGACCTTCGCCACTGTGGCCTCCTCCAGCTGCTGGTTGCGTTCGGATTGCAGCGTCGACAGCCGGTTGCTCGTAAGCTGCACCTGGTCGAAGTTGTTCTGCAGCTGCTCCTCGAGCTCGTCCACCAGCCGCGAGTTCTTCTTGCTCCGCGTCTCCAGTTCGGTCATCCGTTTCTTTGCAATGGCCATCTGCTCGGCGATCGTTGCGTTCGGCTTGCGTGCATTCTCTTCGTCTGGACCCAGCATCGTCGTCAGTGTCGAACGCACCGCCTCGAGATCGCGCATAACTGTGTCGTTGATCGCCGACAACTGCTCCACCGTGTCCCGCAGATCGGCCGACTTCTTCTGCTCTGCTTCCAGAGCCTTCTGGTCTGCGATCAGGTCCTCGATACGCTCCGACAGTTTCTCGACGCTAACGTCAAGGCCAAGCGCGAATGCCACCTGCGTCGCAACCTTCATGAGATCCTCGCGCGCCTCCGTCAGGTCCCCCTCCAGAATACGGATGTTCTCGGCGTGTTCGGTCATCAACACCTGCACCTCCTCGTCGTACTCCTTGCGCGCCGACGCCTGGATCTCCTCCAGCTCCTTCGCGTGGTTGGCATGAAGTGCCTGCAGACTCTCCTGGTGCGCAGCGGCAGCCTTCTCGTGTCCGGCAATCGTCTCCTCAAGCTGCGCAACCAGAGTCTGGTGTGCATTCGTAGCATCATCCCGAGACTTGATGGCCTCTTCCAGTTCGGCCTTCACCGACGAGTGGCTGGCCTCCAGCTGTGCCACCTGGGCCGCATTGCTGCTAATGATGGCCTTGTATTCGTCCACCTCGGTGCGAAGCATCTGAACCTGCTCTTCTTGCAGTTTCTGCTGCTGCTGCAACAGCTCCTTGGCAGCGGTCTCGTCGCTTGCCGCCGCCTTGCTCGATTCGGAAAGCTGGGCCTGGACAGCCGCGAGCTGGGACTCCAGCTCCTCGATCTGAGCCTTCATCTTCTTTTCGGTGCCATCCATCGATGCGAGGGCTTCTTGGTGCTTCGCTTCCCAGCTAGAGAGATCGGCCTCCAGTTGGCGGATCTTTGCAACATGCACACCAGCATCTTCGGCGACACTGCCGCCAGTGCTGTCCTCGCCAGTCGACGTGACCGAACGGTCCTGAGCCGCGCCGCTCAGGGACGCCTTGAGACTATCAATCTCCGCCTGCAGCTCGCGCTCGCGTGCAACATGAGCTTCTTGCATCTGTGACAGCGTGCGTTCGTTCTTCTCCAGCTGGTCACGCAGGGTTGACACAACCGAGATGTCCACAGGCGAGCTCTTCAAACTCGAACGCTCGCGCGTCAGACCAGAAATGATCGTCATCTTTGTCTCCATTTCTTTCTTCGCCGACGCAACACCTGCTTCCAGTTCCTGGATGCGCTCTGACCGGGCGTGCAGCTCGTGCATAGCAGCGTTCAGGTTCAGCTCGAAGTTCTGCATGACATCCGGGTTGTTCTCAAAGTTTTCGGCTGCAATATTCCGCAGCGAGGCGAAAGAACGGTGAGCACGATCGATAATCATGACGTTCTGGCTCGACTTGCGGCGAATGACAGGCGTAGCAGCCCGTGGAGACGACGACTCAGCGGCCTGTTGGGCCTTTGCGACCTCAGTCTTCAGCTCCTCGACCATGTCCAGAGTCTGGTGATGTTGCTGTTCAAGCTCGGCGTACTTGCTGGTCAGCTCTTTTTCGGCCGCCTCCTTCTCTGCTGCGAGAGTGCGCAGGCGCTCGAGCTCAACCTCAAGACCAGCGTCGTTTGTGCTTTGGCGAACGGAATCCTCGCTGACCTCTCTCGGCACATTGGGCCCTGTGGATGCTGTCTCGACAGCCGGATCGATCTCCGCCGCGGCGTCCACGGCTGGCCCCATCTTCTTTGCCGGTGCCAGTGTCTCCGCGTCAGAGTGCTCCATAACTGCCGGCGACTCCATGGCAGAAGACAGCTCTGACGAGAGTGAGCGAGGGGAGGAGAAGCGGCCGTGCTTAGCCTCACTAGACCTCGAATCGGACAGGAAGGACGACGGCCGGGTCTGGGTTGTGTCTGTGACGGAGACGATAGAGTCGCGCACCGTGTTTCTGGGGTGGCGGGCCTCGTCCATCTCGTCCTTCAACTCTGCCAGTGCTAAAAGAGCCTCTTCGTACTTCGCGTGGAGAAGATCAAAGTCGTTGACAGTGGCTTCGTGCTCCACGCGCAAGTCGACCAGCTCCTGGGTGACTGCCTCCAACTTGTCGGCAACAAACTTAGACTGTGCAGCATTGGCGTTGTAATCCCCACCACTGCGGCTGCTCGACCGGGGAGCGGCGTACGTCGGGGTCTTCGAGAACCGAACCGACTGCTTTGTGCTTTCGCCGTCCTCTCCAGACATTTGGTCATCGTCGCCCTCGGCCTGGCTGCCACCCTGCTCGTCGGCGCCATCCCGTTCAGCATGGCCCTCGTTCTCAGCCTCGAATGCACCGTCCTCTTCCTCCGGGATAACCTCGGTGCTGTGGCTGTGACGGCTGACGTGGCTGAGACTACGCGAGTGCTCTGCGAGTTTGCGGCTGGCTGTGCGGCGATGGCCGGTGCCGTTGGTGACAGGTGGTGCAGCCGTGGCATCAGTAGCGGCCTCGCTATTTGCTGCGCCGCTTCCGTCATGCTGTTGCATGTGGTCAAGCTCATACAGCAGGGTGTCCAATTTGCCAAGGCTCCGCTGGCGTTCGACAACCTGCTCAAGGCGGTTGATCTCACGCTGCATCAACTCGGCGTCTTGGTCAGCCTCGGCCAAGCGCTCTTCAAGCGTGGAGATGTAGTCCTCGCATGTGGCTTCGTTCTCCCGAATCCGAGCAATTTCTTTCCGCAGCTCGAGGATGATGGTCGCGTTCTTTTCCTCGCCGAACGAGTGGCCATCTAGCTTGGCCTCAAGATCATGGAGATAGCTTTCCGTGTTCGCTTCGCGGTCCACAACCTTCTGTAGCCGCGCCTGAAGCTGAGTGTTGATTGTCTCCGCATAGGCGCATTTGGTCTCCTTCTCGAGTAGGCTGGTTTCAGTGTTGGACAGGGTTGCGCGGGTGCTTGCAAGAGACTGCTCCAGGGACTGGATGGTCTTCTCATACTCAAGGACCACCTGCTCAACAGCATGAGCGAAGCTGCTGGAGCGGTTCAACCGCTCCGTCGCGCTGTCTCCACCGCTAAGGTCATCGAGTGACTCGTTTTCTGCCATCTCGTTGTCCCTGGCCTTGGCCATCTCGGCGATCAGCCTGGCATGCCGTTGGCTGAGAGCAGTGTAATTTTCCTGGCTGTCGAGGAGAGCATTTTGCAACTCAGCCTCCCGCTCGCCTTGCCGGTCAGAGCGCTCGGTGACAGACATCATACGTCTCTCACCGGTGCTGCCGTTGTTGGCAGTATTGCGGATCTGATCGCGGAGGAAAGCGACTTCGGCTTTTAGACGGTCGATAATCGCTTGCTTGTCTCCCTCCTCGACCTGCTGTATCCGAGGCTTGCTCTGAATAGCGCGAGCACGTTGTGCGTACTGGACGGTATTGAGCGTTTCGCTCAGGTGGAACTCAGCCGGGGTTACGCAAGCAATCATGTAAGTGATAGCGTTACCACCAAGGGAGTCTTGCAGCAGGCGGGTGAGGCGCGAATCGCGGTAGGAAACGTGGGAGCCGGGTTGCCGCGACGACAGCTGGGAGATAACCTTGCCTAGGGCGGCCAGACCAGCGTTGATAGAGATGCCCTCCTTGGCACGCTCGCCCTGGGCACCGGTGTTCTTGAGGCGTTCACTGCCAGCCAAGTCGACAAAGTGGAACTTGCTGTCGATAGTCACCCACGACTCGGTTCCAGTTAGTGCCTCCAAGGGGACAGACATGCGCTTCTCTGACTTTGTGGATTGGAAGCCGTTCTTCTTCTGGACAAGATTTAAGCTGAAGACGGCGTGCGACCGAGACGAGCGAGCGTTGATGGCAGTGGAGTCAGTCTGCCGCAGAGTCGAACCAAAGTTGAGGGCGCTGAGCAGGTCATCGACAGAGTTGATCTCAACTTGATGCAGGCCCGTGAGAAGGATATTGCCCTTGACGTCCTCGCGGATGGTGACGTTGGGCCGTTCGTGGGAAGGGACGCTCTCTGGGATCAGGAGGTCGCGAAGCTGTTCGTTGTAGATCTCCACGTATGTGGCCTTCAGGGTCCAGTTCTTCTCGGCACGCGGGGCGGCCTGACCGTAGCCTTTGGGTGTACGAAGATGAGACATGGAGCCTCGATTTGGGTTGCCTTTGGAACCCTCAAGCCTCTTAAAGAGCTCGGCGGCGGCGCGTGGGATGACACCTGGCCAGGGTTAGCGAGCCAAAAAGGAAGATGGAGGGATACGACAGGGAGGGGCAGATTGAAACAGGGCACAGAATACGTCGTGCATGTGCAACCAAAAAGAACTCACCCATGATCTCGGGGTCTGCCTGCTCGGAAGGGCCGGAGGTGCCCATGGTGTAGGACTTGCCTGCACCAGACTGTCCGTACGCCAAAAGCGAAACATTGTAACCGGTAGTGAAGGCACCGACACTGTCGGTAAGATACTCCCAGACACCACTCTGGTCCACCTCTGGACTGAAGACACGATCAAAGACAAAAAGCTTGCGTCCTTGGGGCGAGTCAATGGCAAGGCTTGTGTCGGATGTGACCTGTACCATTGACCGTTGAAACCGTTGAGGAATCAATTCGAAACCGGGGTCTGATGGGTTTAGAGGTGGCCGGACGCGAACAACTGAAAAGACATCAACGTTAGTTAACAATCACGACACAGGAAAAGCCACGTCGCCGTCGCGGTACAAAAGATAATACGCACCAACTTTGACGGATGTGCGGACATCCTCGTCCGAAGCACGGCTGCCGCCCGCCTTGCTACCGACGCTCATGCGACTGTTGCTTCTCGCTGTTGGGCGCACCATGACGCTCACCGGCCGCTGGGAGGACGGGGATGCCGGCGACATGGGGATAGCGCTGCCAGATGTGGCGGCATCGGGCATGAATGCCGAAGCTGGCGCGCATGCGTTGGGGTGCTCCATCACCGTTCTTGGGTCCCGGCCTGGGACCTTTGCAAGAGGTGCTGAGCCAACCCGCGCGGGCGCAGGCAAAGCAAGAGTGCGTCCGTTTGCGGCGCGTCTCTCGGTTCGACGCGTATGCCTTGGGGCGGTCGAGGTGGCGCGTAAAGTGTGGTGGTCGCTGCCGTCGTCGTCGTGTCGTAGAAAATCCGGGTGGCCGTCAGGTGAAGAAAAGGGGGGGGCGACCCTAGAAGAAGAAAGGGCTAAGGTTTCGCGCCCGGTAGATCGAGACGGGTGGTGGCTTGCAAGGAGTCCTTTTGTCGCGCGGGTAGGATGTGCTGGAGATTGGCATCAATTTCTGTTTCCGTTTCGGGGGGTGGAGGCGGCACGCGGAGGAGAGGACAAACAAAACGAAGACAACGAAGTGAAGGGGTGAAGAATGCGGATGTGAAGGGAAAGGCAGGGATGGCATCAACGTGGATTGCACAACAAACAAGACAAAGACAATACAAGAAACACGCGATGCACGAGACAGAAGGTGGGAAAGAATGCGCGCCGTTCGCAAACCGAGCGCGGGATGAGTCCGTCCATGTGTTTTCTGGGGACCTGTCAGAAGCCAGCAAAGGGTGTTTTACTTACTCCGTACTCCTTTTTTTATTGCGGCCAGGGGGGGTGTGGGTAAGGAGGCAGGCAAATTAAACAAGAACGCGTCCCAGCACGAGTAACGGGGCTGCAGCGGACGCGAGGGTACGCCCACGGAGATAAAATAAAAGGGGCTTGGGATAGAGAAGGAAGAGCAGAATGCGACGTCGTACTGTGCCCGTCAAAGGAAGGGGACAGAGAGCAGGAGGGGGAGGGGGAGGAAAACGGGAGCGAAGGAGGACGAATGGCTGTCGCAACAACCCGCCATGCAAGGGAGGAAGAGGCGGTTGGGCTAACGGGCGGACCGGGGTGGCTGGCAGCGCGGGAGAGGGGGGGGGAGGGATGAAGCCGAAAAAGAGTTCTGGCGATGACGCTGGAATAGTGGACGATAACAAAAGTACGCAGTATTACGCAGTATGGAATACTGTAAAGGGTAGGCGGGGAAAACGTTAAGGCAGAGCACAACAATCACAGTTTGCACACGGAATACAAGCCCTATGTACTATCGTCGCCGACGCTGCGTATCTCGCAAAGTACGCAGGACGCATAAACCAGTGTGCTCGCTCTGACGGACGTTCCTTCCTCGTCACCCAGCCTTCACATGCAAGGTGCAAGGGCAATGAGGGCAAAAAAAAAACACCGCCGACTGGCACTGACAAAGAACAGTGTGGTAGGGTATAGGGTAGGCGCAACGGTGCTGCGATGGCCCGCCCGTTTGAGGCAGGCGCGGCGCAGTGAGAAAACACAAACGAACAGGCCCGAGAAAAGGGGAAGGGAACCTAGTGTAGTGGGGCAATGGGCCTGTGCTGGTTAGCGCATCTGTTAGCCCCTGAAGCTTGCCAGGAGAGCAGAGAGAGATACTTGCAGGTACGCGCCTGCCGTCGGCCGCTGCTGTTGATTGTTTTTCAACGGTCCGGAAGGGTCTGTATCACCATTGCGCGATGTGCAGGCACACATACTTGATTTGGGCAGTCGTGGAGAAGACGCAAGAGACGTGGAAATTGCCGCACGAGCGCGATGTACCGTTGCAGGCCGCACGCGCGCACAACTCGCAGCCAGAAACCGTTCTTCCGCGTAAACGGCGGCTAGTGGAGTTTGGTCCCCTTTTCGTCTGCATAAAACGCTCAGTCCGCGATGGCTGGCTAGCTCCTTCGAGTACAACGAAGCGACCGTCACCGCCTGGGTCCGAGCCTCGCGCGCTGCAGAAGATTAGACGGATGGCCAGAGCCGATAGGTTGCGAGTAGGCCGCTTCGATTTCTATTCTTGGTCGGGTAGTGTTCTAGAAGGCAGGTGAGACAAAAAACGCCCGCGTCCGCAAAGAGGATAGTATATGCCAGGCGTGAAACAGAAACGACCTACTCGTACGGAGCAACAAGACGGACAAAGAAAAAGATCCAAATCATCTTACGTGTGCAAACAAGGAGAATTTTTTTTTCTTTTTCTGCCAGCCACAGCACCACAGGGTTACCCCTTCCTTGTGGAGTTACTCCGTAGTGTTCAGAAGACGACGTTGCAACCATGGACGGTGTTTCGTGCGCGCGGACTGGCGATGGAGGGCAATGCGACGCAAGATTCACGCCCGAGGATTTTCTCCGTAATATCGAATATCTTATGGGCTCTCCCACACATCTCTCTTCGTACGAGGTAGTGCATATCATCTATTCACGGAAAATCCGGAGCTTTCCGAGGCGCGTAAATCATCCGCTGCTGCGGTGAGCGGGACGGCGTCCGGGCGCCGTGTGTGTGCGCGTGCGTGCGTGTTCGTGCGCGCGGGTGCACTGACAGAAAATGTTTCTCCCGCTGCCGATCAACGCCTGACACGTCCGGTGGCGTCGGCTGCACGGACAGGCCTCGACGGGATCCGTGCGCAAGGACTGCTGAGTATGAAGTATTGCATATCTTACTCATGTCCCCGTACGCCGTTCGTGACCACATGTCGGCGGCTCTCGGCCAGCACCGAGTTGCTCGTGGGACGGAGACGGCGGCAGGCGGCAGGCCTTGCAGTGACATCGACTCGGGCTCGGCAGATGAGCGAACAGCCAGCCGCGAACAGCCAGCCAGACTCGTCAGGATATCTCGCGAGTGCTGTTCTCGCCGGGGAGACGCCGCTGTGTGTGTTGTTCCGCTTTTACGCGGCTTATATTTCGTGTGGTGCGAGCTTGCGTCAAATGACACTCGTATTGCTTTTGCTATCCCGCCGAATGCCCTGCACGTCACTGGCCGGTTTCAACCACCGCGTGCTCACGCGCTCACGGACTCCAGCTACGGGAAATCTTAACGAGAAAAAAAATACGAGTACTGCCGTAAAGTCCTTTGGGTGAGACAGAAAGAGCGGGGCGTGCCTGTCAATCGATGATGCCCTCCTGATGTCATGACGGCGTCATCACTTGCATATGTCCAACGAGATGGCAGTTGAAGCCACTAGCAACGCCGGCACTTCCCACGTCGGCAGCCTTTCCCCGGTGCTGCTTTACCAGGATGCCTTTGAGTATCGTCGTCATTGTTTCCCGCGGACATGGTGAACAATGCTCGTATGATATCATCGACCGTTGACCAGGGCAAGACATCTCTGTATAAAAGGCCCCGTTGGGTCTTGCAATGCTCGATATCACAAAGAAAGTAACTCATACGACTAAAACTTAGCACCGCACCACATACACGCACCACATACACACAATACTCATTATGGGCGTCACTCAAGAGAACAACCGCCAGTTCGCCACCAGCCAGACCCCGTCTGCTGGCGCGACGACAGCTGTGCCCCTCACACACACGTCTGCCACTGGCCCTGCACCTACCACGGCAGGCCCCCATCGCCACGATATTGCCAACAAGCTTGATCCCAGGGTTGACAGCGATCTGTCCAAGTCCGGGGCTACGAGCGGGGTGGCTGCGTCCAACACGCACGGCAGCAGCGTCGGCAGCAGCGTCGGCAGCAGCGTCGGCAGCAGCAACACGGTCGGGCAGCACCAGCACCACAGCGGAGCTGTGGGCACGGGGACAGGTGCTGGGGTTGGGGCTGGACACCACACCACCCACACCACCCACAGCGGCTCGGGCACCACTGGCCTGGGCTCAACCGGCCATGCGAACCACAGCCACAATACCACTACTGCTGGCCCGCACAACTCGGACGTGCTGAACAAGCTGGACCCGACCGTGGACAGCAGCACAGGGCTGCGGAAGTAGATTGCTGAGGGAGTGATAAGAAGTATGAAATAAGGACTTTTCAAGCGTATAGTACCCCAAAGGTTGTGAATTCGTTGAAGATTTGTTGAGATATCGAGTTCAAAATCAAAATCAAAATCAAAATGAACACGAAATATCTAAAATTCAAAATTAATGAAAGAAGCAAAGAAAGATGAACGCGATAAAATTAACAACCGAGTTTCTTCGTTTTTTTATTTATTTAATAGCATCATAAAATCATGTGCCCATGTACACATACACACCTTCCCATCTGGAAAAGGGCTTATACGGAGCAGAAAAGGAAAGAGAGGCCGAGGGCGAGATTAGTCTGAAGGTGGTCTCAAGGTGAAGACAACCTAGGAAGGAAGCTCAAAAAAGCAGTCGCCTCCCACATTTGAAGACAAAAAATGGCATTTTCTTCAGAAAAAAAGACGAGACAAAAATTTATCGAGATCAAAAAACTCTTTGTGGTATTCCCAACTTTATTTTGTTCTTGTTCGTTGTTCCGTTTGTTTACCCAACTCAGAAAGCCGCCGCCGCCTTGTTCGCGCGAGGGCGATAAGCAACAAAATTTCTTATCGCATTTTTTCTGCCGTACAATTTTCCAGCGATGGTTTTCCGTCCGCATCCTCGGCGACAACGCTTCGTGCGAACCATGGCTTCCTCCTCGATACCCCCTCCCCCCGCCGATGCCGTCGATACGGTGCTGACGTCTCTCTGCAGCGTCTGCCGCGCCGTGCCTCCCCGTTACAAGTGCCCACGCTGCGGCACGCGCTCCTGCTCCGTCGTTTGCAGTCGCCGCCATCGCGTCCGCGCTGGCTGCAGCGGCATCCGCGACGTCACTGCCTACGTGCCACGCAGCCGCCTATGTACGCCGGCCGGTATTGACCACGATTTCAACTTCTTGCGCGGCATCGAATTGGCCCGCGCCCGCGCCGAGAAACAGATTGTCGAAGAGCGTCATCTGTTGCGGCCGCGCGAGCTCGAGAAGCCGCGCGTGCTGGAGTCGGCCGACGACGACGACACCAGGAATAAGCGATCGTTTTCCAAGAAGAAGCAACAGCCACAGCACTCGACATTACCCCCCCTGGTCAAGGAATGGCACGGTGACGAGCTGCGCTTCGTGCCGGCCCGTGACCCGGCCATCGGTGCGGCTCAAGCACTCGCATCCGGCAACAGTGGTCCCAGCAAGCGCGTCCACCTTTTGTGTCAACGTGGTGGGATCCAGTGGTTTGGAATGCCGCGCGGCATGGCCCGTCAACGCGAAAACGGCACGACCGTGGTGCCTCTCCCGTCCCGCCCGGGCGGCGCACCCTCCGGTACCAAAGAGGCCGCCGAGCCATCGACCACAGAACCAGGGGCTCGCCCAAAGAAGGGACGCGGTGCGCGCCTTATTAGCGACTGCTGTATTGCCTGGCAGGTTGAGTGGCTCGTGTACGAAGACGGGCCCGCCGGCAAGCCGACACGGATTCTCCGGCGCCACATGGACTACGAGCCGCTGTCACGCCTGTACGCCTCCGCTATGGGCTGGGTGCTACAGAAGAACGGCGTGACGCTGGCCGACACCGAGGACGAACGCGTGCGTCTCAAGGCCGCTGCTGTGGCAGCGGCAGCGGAAGCCACTGTTTCGGCGGCGGCGGATGAAGAGCAGGAGCTCGACAACGAGCCGCCGCCGCCGTCACCAGCAACCGAACCAGGCGATGCCCTTGGTGGTGGCGATAGCAGCAGCAGCAGCAGCAGCAGCGCACGCTTCTATCTTCTACGACCGCGCTTACCCATAATGCCATCGACCGATACTGCTGACGATGCGCACCCTCCCCCTCCTTCGTCCGCTCGTCCCAAGGGCCCGGCGCCAAAGGAGCTCATCCCGTTGGAGGCACACGATACGCTCGCCAGCGCTCTCCGAGGACGTGCCGTGCTTGAGTTCCCAACAATCTATGTGCTCCCCGCTACGGGGACAGCGGCTGTGGCTGCAGGCGACGAGCAACAGGCCGACCTCCCGACAGGCCATATCCTGGGCTCGACCGCGCGGCGTGTTGTCGACGGCGACGTTGCCGTCAATGAGGAGGACGACAACGATGACGATGATGACGACGACGACGATGGCACTGGCACAAAGAGCAAGGAGCACGAACCACCGGCAGCCAAGAAGCAAAAGACGCAGCGGTGGGCTGGGATCCAGGAGGTGGACGACTCGGCAGCACCAGCACCGGCACCGCAGGAGGAAAGCGAGACCAGCAGCGAAGGTGAGACTTCGGAAGAGGATAGCGAAGAGGAGAGTGACGAGGACGAGGACGATGAGGGGCTTGTCGAGGAAGGGGGCGAGGACGACGCCGCCGCGGAGACGGCGCTGCCACCGCTCGCGGGCCTCACCAGCGGCAGCGTCAGCACAAAGGGCAAGGCCCCCCTGGTCGTGTACGAGTCTTGGTCGGAAGGGTCTGGGGATGAGGCCTGAGGGGGGAGGAACGAGAAAGTAATTTGTTGTGCATTTCGTGTCGATTATTTCCGCATCACGCCTGTTTTATTATACCAAGAGCGTGCCCATCGCACCGCATAGTTTAATAGTACCAGTTCACAGACAAGCAAAAGTCCAGATTTACCGTGGTATATTGCCCAGCCGAGATATCTGAGAAAAAAAAAAAAAAGAAAAAAAAAGGAAGATGCCCCTTCTGTCGTATACAAACGGACGAGGAACATCTCCCCCAAAACTGGTTTTCCGGTTTTCGTCTCCCCTCCCGACCATTGCCGCAACCTGTCGACACCCTTGTGTCCGGTAGATGACCCTATTCATACATAACAAGACATGGAAGGAAAATAGCAAAACGAAAACGAGAAACGACAAGACAAAGCAGCATGAAAGCGTCCCGAACTCCAGGCAAGGATAAAAAAAGAAGCCCAGGTCCCTTTACCCTCCCTGGCCTCAAACCCGGCGCACCATATTGCAGGGGAGCAGCATAAAGACAAACCAGCAAACGCAAAGATAAAATCCAGATGCAAAGGAAAAAAAAAAAAAAAAACCAAAACCCAGTTGAAAACGGGCCACAGCAGTCCTACAATTCGCTCCCAAAGGCGCCATTGCATGCTCCTGCGACAATCAGCCTACTGCTGCTCGCCACCAGCGTTGTTGTAGCGCCGGTAACCGTTCGACGCGCCGCGTCCCCGGTTGAAGTTTCCGCGGCCACGGCCCCGCCCGCGGCCACGGTAGCCACGGTAGCCGCCATCGACACTGCCCTGGCCAAAGGTCTCCATGTTCTTGCGCTGCTCCTCGCCGCGCCACTCGCGGCCGCCGACCTTCTGGCCGTTGCTCGCTGCGCGGTCCTTCGCTTCACTCGATATGTTGTCGAAGAAGGACCGCGTCTTGCTGTATGCCACTGGCTCCGTGTCACCGTCCGTTGGCTCGCCCGCAGCCGCTTCGGTCCCAGCCGTAGCAGCAGCATCCGGCGCTTCGCCCGCGCCAGCCCCCTTGATCACTTCGTCCTTCTTAAACTTAGCATTGGCAGATGCAAAGTCAAAGGGCGTATCAGGAACCTCCACACGCGCAGGCCGGGGGCCGCCATAGCCATTGCGGCCGCCACGTCCGCGGGAGTAGTTTCCGCCTGCACCACCTCCGTTGTTGTAGTGATTTCCGTTGCCAGCAGCATTTGCCTGGCTAGCGTTCACACGCATTTCGTTGACCTTCCTGGTGAGATTGTCCATCATGGACACGGAACCGTTCGTTGCGGGGGCTGGAGCAGCGGCAGTGTTCGGGGCTGCAGCCGGGGAGCCACCCGGGCCCTCTAGCTTGGCCATAGCCACAGCAACAGCTGCCTTGGCAGCCAAGGTCGCGTCACGCACGGTAGCCGCATTGGTCACCTCTGTAACTTGCGTCACTGTCGTCTGGGCCGCGGCCTTCTTCACGAGACCCTCCGGAAGCGGCACAATGGGTGTTATCCGAGAAACGTTCCTGGGCCCGGTGGGCAACTCGACAGCTTCGTTCTTTGGGGCCGTAGCCTGGTTCGAGCTAGCAGCCGGAGCTTGCTGCGCAGGAGGATGGCCCAGCGACTTCGGTTCGGGCTCAGGGGGTCCCGGAATAGGACCCTTTTGCTTATCTGAGCCGGCTCCAGCAGGGGAGGCTCGCACTTCGGCCGCCTGCTGCTGTTGCGGTGGCAGTCCCTGTTGAGGCCGAGGCAATGTCGGCGGTCCTTGTTGAGGCGACTGCATAGGGTTCTGTGGACCAGGAGGACCGGGCGGGCCAGGCATAAAGGGTGGCTGCTGCTGAGGACCAGGTGGGTAGTACCCGTTGTTCCACTGAGGACCGCCAGGACCCGGAGGGCCACCGGCTCCATTTGGTCCGAAGCCAGGCCCCTGTGGGGGGTACCAGCCAGGCGGCGGAGGGTAGGGAAAGTTGCGAGGAGACGGGCCGTTCGGGCCCCAGTTACCGGAGTTGGGGGGCATGGGCATGAAGCCGGGACCGCCTGGGCCGGCAGGACCGCCCGGCCCGGGAGGCATGCCCGGGCCTCCACGGCCTGCTTGTTGTGGGAGTCCTTGCGGCGGGCCCTGTGCATACGGTGGCGGGGGGGCATTGTTGTTTGCATTCGCAGGGCGAGGGCGAGCCTGTAAGACATTGGCAGAGTCAGCAAAATGCTTTCGAGCAAAGTATGCGTGAAGAAAAAAGAGAAAGAAGCGCCAGATCAGAAGGAAGGCAACGGAAAATATCAACATGGGATTGTTTGCGCAATTCAGTGATAATACTGTTTAACATCCGAAATATTTCATCATAAAAGGCGTTGGAGGAAACGTGAGGTCAAGGGCTCGCAAGTGCTCGCAAGTGCAGAAGTCAAGTTATACGTACACCTAGAATGGCCGGGTCATTGGGCACCGGTGCTGCCGGGTTGGTAGTGGGGGTCCCTTCGATACGGAGATCCTTTACGTCGCTGCCGCGAAACACGATGTACTCGTAGATCTGATCGGCTGGCGGGATCTCCTCGTCTGGTTGGCCTCGGCGGCCTTCGGTACCGTAGGACACGACATTTTCGAGGGAGACGGTAGATTCTTCGGAATTGATCTCGTGCAGAACACCCGAATATCTAGGATAAGTTAGGACAGAAGGCCAGAAAGTGTACAGAGAAAACAAGCACTGACCTGATGTCGCTCTTGGAAATGAGCGAAATGCGAGCCCTGCAGTTGACATACAATGTCAGCTTGGCAAGAAAAGAGAACTAGCCCTGAGCTGTCGGAGCCTGCGCTAGGCTACCACCAGCTGGAGGGCAGTCTGGCGGACGACGGGACAGCGCCGGAATGGCTGCATACCCAAGAAATTCAGACATGATGGCAGCTGTCTGCAGACCGGGGGGGAGAGGTCCGGCAGCAGCACAACGTGCAATTGTATGCTAAGGGAGGAAAGACGAGGTAAACGGCAGAGGAGGCAAAAACGAAAAGACGAAACGTAGTTGCGCCCGGAGATCGGAAGAAAAACTTTGAAGCGAGAAGGAAAGGAAACAGAAGGTTTATCGTGGTGCGAGAGAAGAGGGAGAAGGAGATGGGGGCGTGGCGGAAAGGATATTGACAGGTAGAAGGAAGTTTGGAGTTGCAAAGAGAGGAGGGAAAAAACCAGAATATAATGCCCACAAAACGGCCGTTTGCGGTAAGGGCGGGATGTGATTGGTGGAAGCTACAAATTAAGTCACATGACCAAAAATGACAAATAATTCTCGTTTCTATGCAAATTCAACGGCTGTCAACAAAACACCAGATGTCAAACGCCAAACGCCAAGAGCGATGGAAGTGAAAATTTGCTGTCATGCATAGCTGTTTCTCGCCGATGACGTCGGGCTATCATACGTGGGACTAGGGTGAAGAAAGGGCGTGGTGTCGTCTGAGGGCGTCCGTCGCCCGTGGTGCTGGTGCGCGTGGTGGTGCTGGAGCTGGAGACTGTGGCGCCAAGCGCCCTGCGCATAGCCCATCTGGTACATCAGCTCATCACGGGTCAGCCTGGGTGTGCCGCCGTACAAGCAGGTAGGCCGGACCGGGGGCAGGCGGTGGGCGCTGGTGCCGGCGTAGCACGGCTCGCCGGGGGCCGTGCCGTCGGCCTTGTGGCCCCAGAACATGCAGCCGGAGTCGGTCCACTCGTCGATGAGGTCAGCAATGGTCTGGATGTGGCCAAAGGCGCTGGGAAGACCGCCGCGGTGGCGCCGCAGGGCGAGCAAGGTGCCGAAGAGGGCGACGGCCAGGGACAGGGCGGCCAGGTAGAAGATCTGGGGCGGGAACATGATGATGCCGATATTGTACGCGACGTTGAGGGCGAGGCCGAACATCCAGTGCACGGCGGCCTTGAAGGCAAAGAGCACGAGGGTCTGCCAGGCAGTCAGGGCGGCCAGCACGGAGTTGGTGTGGCCGTCGGTGCCGCGGTCGCTCAGCAGCTGGCGGAAGACGGCCTCGTCACGCGACAGGTTGACGAGCAGCTCGGCGCAGTGCAGGGCCAGGGACAGGGCGGCCTGGAACAGCGCAATGTAGAAGACGGAGCCGACAGAGCCGGCCACGCCGGTCGACCAGGCCACGTTGAGCAGCGGCGTGCCGCTGGTGCAGGCGTACGGCTTGGTGCCCGACAGGACAGAGCTGCACGAGGCCGTCTCGGCGCTGGTGCCGGTGAACCAGGGCAGCAGCGCCCACGAGCGGCCCAGCACGCCGTGGCGGTCGCCGCGCAGGATAATGGTGTACGCGATGCCGCCCCAGATGCCGGCGGCGATGGGCAGCGCCAGCAGCAGAAAAAACACGCGGCGCACGGACCGGTGGGCCGTGAACATGGGCGGCTGGCGCTTGGCCGGCTGCAGCACGGCGCGGTCCTCGTGGGCCATGTGCACGCCCATCATGCAGCGGCCCGGGCGGTGCAGGATGCGGTAGCCGCCAGCCGCGCTGTCCGGGTGCATGCAGACGCGCACGACGTCGAGCGGGTTTGCGCTCCAGCTCGGGATGTCTGTGGTCAGCGCACAGGTCGAGATGATGGCCTGCAGCACGAGGCCTACGCCGAACAGGAGCAGCGCGTAGGGGTTGATGTGTATGGCTGGCGTGTTGGTAGTGTTGGCGGTGGTGGTGGCGACAGCATCAGTATCGGCCTCGACATGGCCCAGCACGGCGGCGAGGCCCGGGTTGAGGCTCAGGAAAATCAGCGACGGCGCTGCATACGCCAGCACGATGCCCACCAGGTAGACGACGTTGGCGTACCAGGCGTTGGGCCGGCTGTGGCGCGCGCAGGTCAGCAGGCGCAGGTTGGAGTTGAAGTCGAGCTTGCCCTCGCGCTGAAGGGCCCAGCGCAGCGAGCAGGTGTGGATGTAGCCCATGCTGTCGTTGAGCAGGGTGACGATGAGGTTGACGAGCAGCGGCAGGACTTCGCGGACCGTCGACGACAGGCGGAACGTGATGGCGCCGGAGCGCTGGGTGATGCTGATGGCTGCACCGCCGCCGGCGATGGCCAGCGTGCCAACCAGCCAGGCGATGGCGAGGCCCAGCACACACCAAAACCGAGAGCTTCGGTTGTTGTTGTCGATGGGCCCGTAAGAGTTCATGGCCAGGGAGTGATGTGACGCCGGGAGACACCCGTGCAGTCAGGAATGGAGGACGGATCGAAAACAGGAGAGATGAAAACAGAACGCAGAGCAAGACTGGACGTGGTTACAGCACAGGAAAAAAATCAAACAGGAAAAAGAAGAGGGGGGGCTAGGACTTCTAAAGGCGCCTGAAAGCAAGGGCAGTGCAGCCTGCTGCCGCAGAGTGTCAATGCAACCCAACCTGCGGCCGTCGCCTTTCTGCCGTCCACCGCTTCAGCCGTTAGCAGGGGATGGGCTGCGGCCATGAGGCGAGGCCGGCATTGCGGCAAACGCCACAGCGGTTAATTAATCAGTGGGCGAGTCCAGACACTGGGGATTGCGTATTGTTGCTTCTTTCGGCGCCCAATAGATAAGGAGGCTGCCAGACCAGCGTGGCTTGAACCCTTGGCCACCACGAGGCGCTCATGGCGGGTGGAGAAGAAAAGCGATTGGTCAAGAAAATGAGGCTGAGGGAGCAGTGAACATAGCCGTGTATGCCTAGCATTGATTGAAGGGGTTTATGGGAGAACAGTCTGGAAAGTTTCATTCTGTATTTTTGTTTTTTCAAAAAAAATTGAACAAATAGTAACATGAACAGCAGAAAATAAAGTTATTCTAAGATGCAAGTTGAAGAGGAAATGCATGATGGAAAGAAGAAACACACAAGTTTAGGACGGCAGAACTTTTTAGTAGGACAATCTAGGACAATATAAGACAGCAAAGAACAACAACAACAAAAAAAAAGTATCGAGTCAACAAGAACGAAATAATGAAAAACGCCGCGGCTACGGCCAGGCTGACAGGACCGGAGCCCGCAGCCTTGCGGGGTTCGGCATTGCGGCCCCACTGAAAAGCAGAGTGCACGAAAATCGACACCGGTGACGCAGTTGCATTTTTTTCTGCTTCTCTGTTTTCCAACCAACGCAGGACCCCGCCACAACCACCTGTCATGTCGGCCAGGCAGCTGAAAAAGCTCCGCGAGCAGGAGGAGCTGCGCTTGCGCGCCGAGAAGGCGGCTGCTGCAGCAGCTGATAACACCGGTTCGGACGACGACGGCGACGAGGAGGAGGAAGAAGTGGTCGACCGGCCGCGGCCAAAGAACGTGTTTGCCGCCTTTTCGGCGCTCGACCAGGACACGGAAGAAGACGAAGACAAAGACGAAGCAGACGACAATGACGAGACTGGTGACAACGCCGAGAACGCCGACCTGCCTGCGGCACAACCAACAAAACCCAAGCCCGGAAAGAAGAAGAAGAAGAAAAAGGCCAAGAGCAAGCCAAAGGCCGAGGAAGCAGACACAGTTGCTGCCACAGCATCAACAATAGAAGCAGCAGCAGCAGCAGCATCCCCCCGAGGGGCGAAGAAACAGGGGATGGGCAACGCCAAGCAGCCGACGACGAAGGATGACCTCGACGACATCGACCGCGCTCTGGCCGAGCTGGACCTGAAGCCAGCGACGCCCCCTGCCACCGGTTCTCCGACTGCGGCCCCTTCCACGTCTTTGCTCAAGGTCAACTTCCACAACCTGCGCGTGATGAACGAGCTGCGCGAGGTGTTTGGCAGCGACACCATCCACGCGGCGGCCGCAGGCGGCGCCGCGCCACCCCGCGGCGAGCGCCGCGAGGGCGTGCTGATGGTGGATCTGGAGGCATTTCTGCGGGCGGACCCGCCGCTGCCGCCGGGCATGGTGCGCATCGGCGGCGGGAACCACCGTCCCGGGGCCGGGGCCGGCGACGCGGTGCTGCGCCACAACCCGTTCATCCAGTGGAAGGAGACGTGGCCGCGGGCGACGTCGGGCGGCCTGAGCATGCGGCAGGTGACGCCGGCGCCGGCGGGGGGCAGCAAGAAGGACGGCAAGGGGGCGGCCGTGGGCGGCGGCGTGATCGAGTACACGTTTGTGCACAGCCCGGCCTACGCGCAGCTGGAAGAGGCCTTTTTCTCCATGGTGATGCTGCACAACCCGCATGCCGTAGTGCGATTTCTCAAGGAGAACCGTGAGTCTTTATTGTCCATATGCCTTTTCTTTTTACTCTCCCTCTGACCACCCAGCCTTCCACATCTCGTCCCTCATCACCGTCAGCCGCATTGCCAAGAACCAGGACCAGAACGCCGCGCTGGCCGCCGACCTGTGCGAGCGCGCCCTCTTTTCCTTTGGCCGCTCGACGCTGTCGGCGTTCCGGCAGGCCCTAGCCGAGGGCCGCGCGCGCCTCAGCTTCCGCCGCCCGGAGAACCGCCAGTTCCTGCTGGCTGGCTTCTACTACATCACCAGCCTGATCCCGCGCGGCACCCACCGCACCGCCCTGGCCTGGTCGCGCCTGTTCCTCAGCCTGTTCCCGGACACCGACGACTATGGCATTTTGCTGTACGCGCACGCGCTGGCCGTCCGCGCATTCGAGGCGCAGTGGCTGCTCGACCTGTTCGACGACACGGCCGACGGCGCGGACGACACCGACGGCGGCGTCTCGGCCGCCGCGGCCGCCGCGCTGCCCGCCCTCGCCCGCAACCCCATGCGCCTGTACCTGCGCCAGACGCTCGTGCCCGCGCGCCTGCAGCGCAAGGACCGCGACGGCGCGCGCCGGCTGCTGCGGCGCGGCATGGCGCGCCTGCCCTGGCTGTACGGCGCGCTCTACCAGGCGCTGGGGCTGAACGTGCCGCGCGCCGTCTGGGGCGTGCAGCCGCGCGACGACGCCGAGGCCCTGTACACGCAGCTGTACTTGCACGTGGCCCGCGACCTGTGGGACACGGGCGAGGCCACGTCGCTGCTGCGCGTCGTCGCCGCCGAGATCGCCAACGCCACGGGCCCGGAGCAGCAGCAGGCCCGGAAGCCGGACGCGGCCGCGCTGGCTGCGCTGCCGGCCGCCGAGACCGTCCCGGCCAACCTGGCCCGGTTCGTCTACCTCGACGGCACGCCCGCGCTGATGGCGCTGGTGCCGCGTGCCCTGCTGCACGCAGTGCCCAACTACGACTTCGACCCGCTGCCGCCGCCGCGCGACGAAAACGAGTTCTCCAACCAGGTGCAGGTGCTGCCGTGGCTGACGGCCGAGGCGCCCGGCGGGATGGGGCAGTTTGCCGACCTGGAGGCGCTGATCGACGCCCAGCTCGGCAATGCCGGCCTGGTGGACGGTGCGGACGGCTTCGACGACGGCCACGACGGCCTGGACGACCTAGTTGACGACGTTGCGCCCGCGGTCGAGGAGCGTCAGCCAGAGCGCAGAGCCGGTGGGGGCGGTGGCGGTGGTGGCGGCATGCCGGGTGCGTGGGTGGAAAGCGACGACGACGACTACTGAACCGGCTCTACTCCTCCATACACGAACCCAAACTTTCTTACACGCACCACCCCTTTAGAATAGTAGTCTAGCGTTGACTGCAAATATTATCCCACTATGCACAGGCGCACATTCGCAGTCTTTTTGAATGCAGCAGGCTGGAATTTGAAATGCTATGGCGTCACTGTATATGCAAACGACTTTGAATGCTGTATACTAGCCCCTTCTACAAATCCTTGCTACTTATATGCACCATCGCCTTTAATAACAATGATAGCAGTGCCATAAGTAGTCGCATGAAGTGCACGTAGGAGGGGCAGGAGGTGCTCTTGGCCGGCTGCATCCCCACCTCTCGCCTACGAGGAAAAAATATTGACTTAAATAGGGGTGATACGGCTGCGTTGTCACGACTGATAGGAGGGGATTTTGGGGGGGTGCCAGATGGCTGACGGGTGTGGTGTGTATGTAGGATATCTTAGTCGGAGCCGTACCTTACATACAGGTGGGGCATTGCCCTACACTAGCGGCCCACAAGATCTCTACGCGGAAAGTCCATCTACATAGGAACTACACCGACAGCGATGGCTTCTCTGGACAGGTGCAGGCTATGGCAGCGCAATGCCAGGTAAACTGGCGGGATTTTGGTGTGATGCTTGGTTATATTTAACAAATTCTGGTTTTATCTTTCATATTATAGAAGTTTCAACATCTATTTGCGTTGTAAGACACTCGATACAAACATCCACAACGCATCATACGTGTAATAAGTGTCAGGATTACATGATGATGATAAGTAGAGGTCATGAGTGATGACAGTGACGAGGGAAGGAGCCAATCATTAAATTCCAAGTTGGGTAAAAGGAAAAAATTATTGAACTTTCTTCCTCGCTCCTTGTCCTCTCCTCTTCTCCCACTCTGTGCATTCTCTCCTCTTTTTCACTCTGTTTTTTCCAGTTTGAGTCCCTTTTTCTTCAACAGACACGGCTCAGATCATTTCTTCGTCGATACTACGATCCCTGTTTCCGATCATTCTTGGAAGTACATCCTTCTTCTTTTGACATTAAAAACTTTCGGAATACTTTGCCTCGAGTATTACACCATGTCCGAACCCCGATCGTCGTTGGCTCGTGGAGCAAACTCACGAAACTTCAATTTCATACCACACAGTTTCACAACCACAACGCCCCCTCGAATTTCTAGTTCGACGCACATAGTAGCGGCCATGCATCTTGGGCTGTTGACAGCGGCACAGGATATTGATGGCTGGTTTGTGGCCGACTTCTTTGCATTCAATATTCTCTTCAAAGGACTAGGTGCAACGCAAAAGTGGTTGTCGGTGACTGTATGTATTGTCTTCGAATATCGGGAAGCAATTTGATGATACAGACTAACATGAAATCAAAAAAGTCACCCGAAGATTTACTGAAGAAGCATGGGGAGTATACGCATGGGAACCCCTACTCGGAAAGAAAAATCGTTTTGAGCGATCGCCTTCTCAACGAAAACA
Organism: Ceratocystiopsis sp. VPRI43766; assembly: GCA_019925685.1. NCBI lineage: Eukaryota > Fungi > Ascomycota > Sordariomycetes > Ophiostomatales > Ophiostomataceae > Ceratocystiopsis > Ceratocystiopsis sp. VPRI43766. The sequence continues at coordinate 750,064 of JADHKF010000008.1, read as the reverse complement.
AAATAACTCCGGTCACAACCGTGCGGACTGGAGAGATCATAGATCGTTTTCTACTCGAAGCAAAGCAAGCCACAGAACTCGCAAAGAGTGAGCGTGGCCAAGTCTTGCTTTTGATCTTCTGCCACGGAATCGACAGCGAGCATCTTGCGTTAGATTACACGCAGAAGAAGATGCTTTCCATCACCATGCTAAGAGGGGTTCTGGAGCCGTATGTTCCAGTGTGCCTCCTTACAACAGCGTGTCACTCAGGTGGATGGTCAGTATACACAGATATCAACATCACGACTATGACCGCCGCCGATGATGAAGACACGTCAAACCCGTGGCCAAAATTAGCTAGTATACGCCAACGTTATCCAGGTTCTGTATTCGTCAGTTCTGTCATCAAGGTCTTGACAGCAAACTCCACTCAACTGCTAGTCGACCAGACCGCTACGGACAACGATGGCAGCAGAGCGTACACAGCCACGGCAACGACCATGCAACCGGAGACAGCAAACCCGCAGCAAGTTGCAACTTACAATTCGTTTTGCAAATCTATTTGGGATTCTTGCCGGGGTTTGCATCGGCTGTGGTACGAGCACACCTTCACCTTCTCGGCGCAGGGTGACGAGTGGGGGGAGGCGTGGAACTCGATGACGTCTATCACTCTTGCGGACTACGAATCTAGATGGAACAGCCTGGAGACATATCCTTACCAAGGTCCAGATGAAGCAAAAGCTGCCCTCGGCCCTTCTCCAAGCAACCCCAAATTCCAACCAGACAACGAGCAGGTCCGCAATGGCGGAGACGACAATCTGTACATTGGTCCAATCATCGAGTCTCTGTACCACAACAGGATCTCTGAAATGGCCCGGTTATGGATGGAGACGTGCCCGGGAGATAAGACGCGGGGGTACGGGCCCCTCCTGACTGGGTTCATGAGGCACTGTGCCAGAACAGGTCGCCCGTTCTTTGACTGCGACGTCGACGAAGAAGACCCTTTGGCCCGCTACAATGTTGTGGCCGTCATCCAGTATCGTCTGGACATGGCCAAGCTCGCAGAAAATATACTGGAGATTGTTGGGCTTCCGCGTCCGGGCGACAAGAGCTGTCTCATGTGGAATAAGTTCGCATGGGAGGAAGAGTTTATAGCCAAGCATGAGATGAGTTTGGACGATGTGCGCCGCCAAGCCCACGCTCCCCACGAATTATTCTGGTTTACCAAGCTTTTGGAGCGCATCGAGCCAGCAGCGGAACAAGGCCCTCAGTTCTTCCGGGTTCAAGAATACCTTGCAGCAGCGGTTGTAGAAGGCCAACTTGACCCCTCCGAGATGACACTCGTTCTAAACGAGATTGTGGCTTGCATCAGCGAGGCCGAAACCTTTTATAGGGGCACGGCACTGAACGACCAGGAGGTCAAAAGGCGTGGGAGAGATTGGCTCAGAGCTTTGGGACATTAGTGTAACGGTTACGGGGAACTCAGCGCCCGAAAAGGGTATATTCGAAGTGATATAAAAACACAAAAGAGAAATCCTTAAGTAGCGCTCGCTACGCTCGCTACATCAAGAACTCCCTACGCTGTGAGCGGTCGCTGCGCTCCCTACTTTTCACGTTAAGAGTTCAGAGAGTAAAAGAAAAGGCACGTGACGTGACTATGATGAGTCACGCGCCTGCATCCGGGCCACCAGCCCGTGATAATCAGGGCCGTCAGAAGCTGAACATTCGTCAACATTAGAGAAAAGGAAAGGAGAAGGCTTTTCCTGTTGAGAACTCATCGTCTTCTGCTGAAGACTAGAAGATGTAAGAATCAGGGGAAGAGCGCTTGGCCGCGTATGCTTGCGGTGCAGCATGAACTTACGAGGGTGTTTGGTCTGAGAGGTTTTCTTAATTTTTTATTTTTACCATGTCGAGCGGGGTGAGTATTCCAAACGTTGTTTTTTTTGAAAGACAGATATGAAGTAGGCAACGTTTCAGAGTGATGCTACGGTATAGACCGAATTTTATTTTAGAGATGCCCTGTCTGACACGGCCGCCTGCTCCGCAGGAGCAAAACGTTCTCACGCCCCTCCTTTGTTTCGCCCCGCGCCCTGGCCCGGCCCTGTTCGCGGCAGCAAGCACGCAACCACATTGCGCTAGAGCCATAAAAGCCGCCGGCGCCGCTCTTTGCATCTCGCCTCGCCCGGATCAACAACCACCGCAAACTCGCTCTCGCCTCGACACCGCTCTTCGTCGCCATACTCTGCACCCATCGCAAAACACTTTCCGCATCACACAAACACAACCTCGTCTCCTCCTTCTCCTCCACCAGCAACCATGGCCGAACACACGTACAAGTTCAACATCTCCATGTCCTGCGGCGGCTGCTCCGGCGCCGTCGACCGCGTGCTCAAGCGCCTGGAAGGTAGGTTCCTGCCCCTCTACCTCCATCGCCTCCGATGCGTCTCCCCTTCCCCCGCACCCGCACCCACTAACTTCGTCCAGGCGTCAAGAGCTACGAGGTCTCGCTCGAGAACCAGTCGGCCACCGTCGTGGCCGAGCCCACCCTCGCCTACGACACCGTCCTGCGCACCATCGCCAAGACCGGCAAGAAGGTCAACTCGGGCGAGGCTGACGGCCTGGCGCAAAGCGTCGAGGTCCCGGCGGCGGCATGAAGGGGGGATAATCTGGGGGGGTGCTGACGGCGGATGTACGGAGATGCAAAGCAGTTTGTCATCTAGAGCCCCACTTTTCTGTTTTACGGTAGCCGGCCTTCCGCCAAACGTTATGAACTTGGGTTTTCTTTGCCTTGACCTTGAAGAGAGCACCAGAGGCCCAGCCTCTCCGTGTCGTGTCTCCGTCTACGCACGTGCGCGCAGAAGTACTAACGGCATGGCATCATCTCGTCCAGCGTAGCAGCAATAGGGCCTTGCACTAGGTTGGCTGTGGGGAGCCATGCGGCTCTAAGACCTGGGGTAGAGGAGTGGAAGAAGACGCAATGTTCAATGCTGCACGGAGTACTTGGTAGATAGGACGACCTTGGGACCTATAGTCAGGTCTGATATACTTGGATCAATGCAGCGCCAAGAACCTTGCGTCGATAGCATCCGGGCCACGCATTGCTGCTCAGTGATTGCCAGACTCGACAAGGCAGCCGGGATGCATACCGAGGACTCACTTCTTCTCTACAGTATGTTGACGTTGATTTCACTTTGTATCTTAAGGATGGATACAGATGTGCTGGTGTCCTCTACTCCATATGCTGTTCTGATAATGCCGGTGCAAGTGACGTGCCCCCTCTGACGTCCCCGCAGTTCCACACACCCGGTATCGCAGCCGTGTACTAACACGTGAAGACAGGCCAGAATATAGCTTCCCCTGGACGACACGCATTTTTATATGCGGTCTGCCGTGGTCAACACGCGTTCGGAGCCATTTTCCGGGCTGTGTCTCGGTCGTTGGGCCGGAGCCGAGGCTGACAACACTCTAAATTCCCAAAAACACACACAGATCCCGTAAGCAGCAGACCACGAGATGCAAAAGACAAACCCCGAGAGTGAGGAGAACCCCCCAGCAGACATTTCTGATTTCTAAACACCACTGTAGAAGCACAAAGCGCGAGGTCGGCTGCGCCCGACACCGGTGCACGTGACTTATTACCCCGGCTAAACCGGGGTAAATCGACGGCGCTACAGGGGCCCGGCAGTGGGGGAAACTCTGGGGAAAGGGCGTCGGGGAGGCTGTTCCCGCCGTCTTTGTAGGGGGCCCCCCATCATAGCCTCGGCTTTCTAGGCACTTCTCCCCCCCGCCCGCTGGGGCAAAGATTAGAGCACAGCTAGCGAAGCTGTTGCCACAGCGAAGGGCAAGGCCACGGGATTTGATCCTCGGCAGCAACGGGGAAACCGCAACATACTATAACTGGAGCTTTTCCGGCCTACTTTTTCTTGTTCCATTCATTCTCAGCATTCTCACTCTCCCTTTTGCCAACACACACTTCTCTCCCTCCCTTCCTTTCCTACCACCACCACCACCACCCTTTTACACACACACAACCGCCAAAATGGCCAAGACAAAGACACCCGTCTACGTGCTCGGCGTGGGCATGACCAAGTTCATCAAGCCGCGCGGCAAGGTCGACTACACCGAGCTCGGCTTCGAGGCCGGCGTCAAGGCCATGCTGGACGCGCAGATCAACTACGACGACGTCGAGCAGGGCGTGGCCTGCTACTGCTACGGCGACTCGACGTGCGGCCAGCGCGTGTTCTACCAGTTCGGCATGACCGGCATCCCCATCTACAACGTCAACAACAACTGCTCGACCGGCTCGACCGGCCTGTTCATGGGCCGCACGCTGATCGCCAACGGCGGCGCCGACTGCGTGCTGGTCGTCGGCTTCGAGAAGATGATGCCCGGCTCGCTGCAGTCCTTCTTCAACGACCGCGCCAACCCGATGGGCAAGACGACGCAGATGATGCGCGAGACGCGCGGCATGACCAAGGCGCCGGGCGCCGCGCAGATGTTTGGCAACGCCGGCCGCGAGTACATTGAGAAGTACGGCGCCAAGGCCGAGGACTTTGCCGAGATTGCGCGCGTCAACCACGCCCACTCGCCCAAGAACCCGTACAGCCAGTTCCAGGACGTCTACACGCTCGACCAGGTGCTCAAGGCCGCCACCATCCACGAGCCGCTGACCAAGCTGCAGTGCTGCCCGACCTCGGACGGTGGCGCCGCCGCCGTGCTGGTGTCGCAGGCCTTCCTGGACGCGCGCCCGCACCTCAAGAGCCAGGCCGTGCTGATCGCCGGCCAGTCCATGCACACCGACGACCCGACGCTCTTCAGCCGCAGCGCCGTCGACCTGATGGGCTACGCCATGAGCGAGCGCGCGGCGGCCGACGCCACGGCCGAGGCCGGCATCACGCCGGGCGACGTGCAGGTTGTCGAGCTGCACGACTGCTTCAGCACCAACGAGATGGTCACGCTGGACGCGCTCGGCCTGCCAACCGGCAAGGTGGGCGGCCCGCGCGGCGCGGCCATCGAGCTGGTGCGCCGCGGCGACATCACGTACGGCGGCCGCTACGTCGTCAACCCGTCGGGCGGCCTGATCAGCAAGGGCCACCCGCTGGGCGCGACGGGCCTGGCGCAGTGCGCCGAGCTGGTGTGGCAGCTGCGCGGCTGGGCCAACAACCGCGCGGTGCCGCACACGCGCTACGCGCTGCAGCACAACCTGGGCCTGGGCGGCGCCGTTGTTGTGGGCGTCTACCGCCGCGCAGACGGCAAGGAGGCGCCGGTGCTGAGCGATGCCGAGGTGGCGGCCCAGACCATTGTCGGCTACAACCCGGCGACCGAGGCCAAGGGCTTCACCCCGGCCCAGGTGGCCAAGGTGCGGAGCAAGACCCAGTACAGCGAGTACGCCCTGGGCGACACGGAGCAGAAGGTCGAGGCGCGGTTTTAAAGCGCGCACAGCCGAGGCGGCGGTGCCGGCGTCGGGACGGACTGTATCTCTCTGTATGTATATAGAATGATGAGGGTTTTTTTTTTGGCTCACCATTACGTTTTTGTGTTGTGGCACATGCCTGAGTGCCGTTCCCTTGCGAGGCCAGAGAACAAAGAAAAAGAAAAGCGAGAAAAGCAAAATTTCGAACGAGCCCGTTTTTTTGACACGTGAAAATGAGTGTTGGTTCCTGGATGCACCAGGGTCGAGGCCAATCCGCGCGCAGAGCAGGATGGGGCCAAGGGACGGGTCGATCGAGGGCGCCGAGCCAAGGGGGGGGCGTGAGGCAGAGGAAGATACGTAAATGAAACAATGACAAGGTCGAGAACGCCACAAGGGCGACCAGGCTCAATCTTTTTGCCGTTTATTGTCGCTGTTGGCGCCCAAGTTGGGTCTGGAACGGGCTGCAAAAGCCATTTCCGGGCAAGACACAACAGCTGTCGTCAGCCTGTTGAGCGTTGCAGCGCATGCCGTTGATAAAATACCGGTTTCGAAGCCATTGTGCTGGGGAAGCTATGCCACTGACGCAAAAGCAGGGTCGTGCGTGCAGTGCTGCCTGCAGCGTGTCTCCAGTACGCCAATCTGTCTGGTGATGTAATGGACAATAGCGCTACCCGTGGGTGGCGACAACACGCACGGGCCACATCACATGTCAGTCTGCTCAGAAAAATTTCCCTCCCTTTGTCTAGCTCTCTGGCTGCACGGCAGCGCACCAATGGCCGGCCGCCAACGGAATGCTCGATGTTGCAGGGCAGGACTGCGTAGGGCACCAGAGACCAAGACGGTCAAGGAGGTTTCCTGCGGTCGGTGGCGAGGCGAGGCGTGGCGGGCGAGGGCAGGGCCAGGGGAGCGAGGGCGGAAGCACATGCAAATCACCGCGCGGACGGTTATCTGCGCCTTCTGCATCTGGACGAAGAAGAACAGGAAAAGAAGTATTAATACGATACATTGAAAAGTATAAGAGGGCAGGCACGGCGTACGCGTATATATTCCACTCCGTCGACGACCACTGCAACGCTCCTGCGCGTCTTGTTTTCCCTGGTCTTGCCACACCCTCGATTTTGCCCGCCCCTCCCCCCCCCTCCAACCAACGCCTTCGTCTCTTATCTTGCGTGCGACTGACGACTGCGTACTTTTAGCCCAGAACCCTTTCGCGCCCTTACCTCTTCCCCCATATTCTGTCTCCTTCCTGTCTTACTCTGTTGTGTCTCAAATCGCCCATTCATCATTCTTTCTCTTCCCCGCGCCATCTCTCCCCCCCTTTCCGTTTCTTTTCCATCACCTTATCTTCCTTGTTTCCCAGCTCCCGGTTTTCCGCTGCTGCCTCGCCATATTCCATCCTCCCCCCGATACAATCGCGACCCTATTCTCGCTCTTTTCTCGCTCTTCCTCTCCAACCCATCCAACTCGACCAGAACAAAGCAGACGAAATGGCTGCTTCTCCGGTGAACGGCGTTCGCCCACAGTCGGCTTTCCTGGAGGTATGTTCTTTTTTCGTTTGTCTACATTCTCCCCTGAAATCGCGCCCTGCTCACACCCCTCCCAGCATCTCCTCAACTACCCCCTCGTTGCCGATGGCGTGTCTACCGTGAAGCACAACAAGTACGGCCAGCAGACGCTCGCCCTCAGCACGTCGGCCTACGAGACGCTGGCCAAGCCCGTGCTGCCCTACCTCGAGAAGCCCTATGCCTATGTCAGCCCCTACGTCAAGCGCGCCGACGATCTCGGCGACCGCACCCTGTCGTCGCTCGAGCAGCGCTTCCCGGCCGTGCGCAAGCCCACCGCCGAGGTCGTACAGGAGACTAAGGAGCTCGTGCTGCTCCCCGTGCGCAAGGGCTTCGAGGGCCGCGACCATGTTGCCGCCGTCTACGCCACCGAGCGCAAGCAGAACCCCGGCGAGGGCGTCCTGCCGCTGGGCAAGGCGCTCTACAGCACCGCCTTTGTCGTGACCAGCGAGACATACGCCCTGGTGCGCTCCTACCTGGCGGGCGCCAAGAAGCAGGCTGAACCGGCCGTTGCCGCCGTCTCGGAGAAGCTGCCCAACGGCACGCAGTAGACCGGCGACGGCTCAAAAACCGCACACAAATGGGAGAATAACAGGCGTTGATGAAATGAGGGGTCTTCCTCCTTATCTCTCTTGTCTCTCTCTCTTCGGTCTTTTCGGGTTCTTTTTTGTCTTTGGGGTGTTTCTTGTTTTTTTTTTTTCGGATATCGGTCTCGTGTTTTAGTTCTGGGTTCTCCTTGGTTCTTTTCATTCTAATCCCTGCGGCCTTTTTTTTTGTCTTGTTTTCTCGCCCGCCTCACGCGTCCTCTTTTCGTCTTTTTTTCCTCTGGTAGCAACTTCTCTGTCTATAGATTTACATTGCTTTATTATTACATCCTTATCCCGAGCTTTGTCTCGCTATTGGGCTGTTTTTACCCGAGCTACTCGACTTCTCGCCTGTTTTACAGTAGTTTCTTATCTGGCAAGCGGAGAATTTCCAAGGCTCTGCCATGCGCGATAACGACACTACGGAGTAACGGCGTCTTGTGGTCCCCGGCTGTCAAACCGTCGATCCAAAAGCGAAAAAGTGAAACTCGGGTCACGTGGAATCTGCAAGCCTCATCGTTAAGCATCGTGGGTTCGCGCGCAATGCCGTGTGGGGATTAGCGCGGGGCTGGCTGGCTTGGTAATGCTGACGTGTAGGCCATAAACCAATTATCAGTCAAGCATCAGTCAAGAATGACGGCCCAGGAACCGAATCTTCGCGATCGAACTTTTCGCTTCTGCATGGGGTATAAAGGCTACCTTTCTGGATTCTAGTGCTATTTTTTCTCGAATATAAAAGCACACTTTGCAATCTGCCTTTCCGATGAAGACGATCTCTCTCGTGGCATCACTCTGCATTGGCATTGCTTCAATATTCCTACTGCAAACAGCTTTTCTCTCGCAACTGTCGCAGCTCTCACAACTCCCACAACTCGCACCGCTCACACACACGCTCCAGCACATACACAACCTCCTTCCCACACAGCTAGCGACACTGCTCGACACGCTTCTCCCGACCAACCAAAGCATTTCCCAACCGTCTTCTTCGTCTTCTCCTGCCATGACGACCACTGTCGTTCCGCGCGCCATCCGCAAGGTTGTGCTGGCCATTGAGCAGGCCGAGGGCGCCGGCGCCCGCGTGCGCCGGTCCATTGGCACGCCGGGCCTGCGCAACCTGTCGCCCTTCCTGATGCTCGACCACTTCTCCATCAAGCCGGGCGCCGGCTTCCCCGACCACCCCCACCGCGGCCAGGAGACCATCACGTACCTGCTGCACGGCGCCGTCGACCACGAGGACTTTGCCGGCAACGCCGGCACCATTGAGACGGGCGACCTGCAGTTCATGACGGCCGGCCGCGGCATCATGCACGCCGAGATGCCGCGCCAGAACCCAGACGGCTCCGCCAACGTCGGCCTGCAGCTGTGGGTCGACCTGCCCAAGCGCCTCAAGAACTGCGAGCCGCGCTACCGCGACCTGCGCGCGTCCGAGATCCCCACCGTCACGGCCGACGACGGCCGCGTCAGCATCAAGGTCATCTCGGGCCAGAGCCACGGCGTCGACAGCGTCAAGGACCTGGCCTACACGCCCGTCTGGATCCTCGACATCACCGTCCAGCCCGGCGGCAAGGTCACGCAGCCCCTGCCCGCCGGCTGGACCGCCTTCTGCTACACGCTCGAGGGCGGCAAGGTCACCTTCAACGACGACAAGACCATCGAACCCTACCACAACGTCGTCTTTGCCAACGAGGGCGACGGTGTTGTCGCCAGCGTCGCCGCCACCGAGACCCAGCCGGCCCGCTTCGTGCTCATCGGCGGCACCCCGCTCGACCAGCCCGTCGTGCAGTACGGGCCCTTTGTCGTCACGTCCAAGGACGAGGTCTACCAGGCGCTCATGGACTACCAGTCGCACAGCAACGGCTTTGAGCGCGCCAACGGCTGGCAGAGCGAGATCGGCAAGACCATGGTACACTGACGCCGCCTCGGCCCGTCTGTTCTATAGCATTGTGTTTTCTGTTCTTGTGCCGTTTTTGTTTGTTTGCTTATGGGCTGGCGTTGGCTTATGGCTGCCATGGTCTCACGACACGACCTTTCTAGGATAGAATAAAATGTTCTCTGCAAATTGGGATTTCATATTTTGTGAATTTCATGCTTCGTGACCTATATATCCAAGCGCCTATAGTAGATCGGCGTCCCGCTGTTCCTTCCTATCCTTCCCGGGTATTTTCGACATAGATTTGTGTAATAGAAACAGACATATTCAAACAAGCATTTGCTGCTTCATCCGGCAAACGCTGCCCTACTCTTGCGCCCGCTGCCACGCAGCAGCTGGCCGTATTCGGACCGCTTGCGGATAATAAAGGCGAGGCCGAGCATGTAGTCGGTGCGCGTGTACGCCGAAGCAGAGGACGACGATGACGTAGACATTGACGTATACCGAGCACCGCTGCCACCGCTGCTGTGGTCCAGGTGCATCAGAGGCTCAAGCACTTTTCCAGCCAAGCGTTCGGCCGGCATGCCGTTGCGCTCGGCGGCGTCCGCCACGTCGCCCCAAAGATTGAGCAGCAGCTTCAGCAGGCTGCGTGCAATCGCGCTGTCACGACCCAACCCGCCAGCGCCAAGGGCTTCGTCCCAGAAATCGAGGCACTGGTCAACGCGCATGGCATGCGATGTCGTAGTCCAGCGGCTTGAGCCATGGCCGTCTGCATCGGCCTCGGCTGCAGCCTGGCGCGACAGTGCCACCCATCGGCGAGCCGCCGTCTCGCTAACGATCGGCTGTGGCAGTGCTGCGAGAAACTCGAGAATGAGCGCGGCCGCATCGTGTGGGGTGTATTCGCAGTTGGGCGCGGAGCCGGGGGCACCCATCTTAAACACGTCTGCGCCGTAGCTCGGCGGGGTGGAAAAGATGGTACGCAGGCGGGCAACGCGAGCTGGGTCGGCGCACGCTGCATCGAAAAGGCCGGGTGTCCCAATGCGATCCGTATCCGGGGCACCTAAAAACGTGTAGCACGCAAACACGCACAATGGAAACGCCCGGACGGAGCTGCTCTTCTTTGCGCCACCCGTGGACGTCGACCCGCCGTGGTGTGTCCGCGCCGCGGTGCTGGCGACTGCAAGGCTTTTCCGCAGCGGGACGCCAAAGACGGCGCCCTCGGGCTCTTTGCCATTTCCGTGACTGTTGGTTCTCAGGCCAGCACCGGAGTCCGCCAGTAATCGGGTCGGTAGCGAAATAGAGAAGCGACGGGAGACACCGCCGTTGCCGGTCAGCGCAGCTACTCCTGATGCTGCAGCCGCGGCAGATGCCATGCGTGCGTGGCGACCAGCATGCGCGCGCGACCGGAATAGGCCGAGAATGGATAGACGTGTGGTGGTTTGGCTCGGAGTAGAAGCAGGCATAGGCGCTGGGGAAGCAGGTGCAGCACTGCCTGCCTTCACTTCGCTGGCAGTTATGGTGGCTTCTTCTGAACCGCTTACACTGGTTGCCGCGGTTTCTGTGGCCAAAAGAGTATCTGCAACGCTGCTCTCAAGCGAGGTCCGTACCACCGATCGCCTTGCCATTGCCGTGCTCGCCCGCGATGCCGCCTTGGGTGGTGGTGTCGGAGGACGGCTTGGGAAGTTGCTCGTATTCACTGCGGTTTCCGTGGTTGTAGCGCTGAATTCGCTACAGGCTGCAATGCTCCGTCGTACAGAACGTGTCGGGACGAGAGGGGGCGGAGTCCGCTCAGACGTTGGTGCCACAAGGACCGGAAGAGCCGTTTTGGGCGCTCCTCGCACAGGGCTCCGTGGCGGCAGAGGAAAGGCAAGCAGGTCTTCAGTCAAAGAGTCGTCGATGTCAATGGCACTGTCAGGGGTGCAGTCCACCGGGGTGTCTTGTTCGCAGACCGAAGACACGGATGGGGTGTGCTGAATGCGTTGCGTGGGTGTTGTTGGTGACACAGGACGGCTGTCGCCGTGTCCAAGCGCCGTGTGAGCCTGCTCGCAGAGAACCTTTAGGTAGGCCAGAATGGCGCGCTGGCCGTTGCTGGCCGTGTTTATGCCGCCGTCAGGCCACTCAGCTCGCACACGCGTGCGCAAGTGCGCGGCACCGGCAAGCACACAAGCGAGGTCGCCGGCGACGTCGGTAGCAAAGGATGCTTGGAATGCAGCCACCAGATCGAGCGCTAACCCGAGTGCTAGACGGCACACCTGCAAGACGGGCTCGACGTGTCCAGCACAATTCTGGGCAACGGATGCGGCGGCGGATGATGGCTCTGCAGACAGCACATCCCGCAGGTCGTCGACAATTGGGCTGCAGGCCGAAATGATCGTCGGAAGGTAGATGGCTAGGTCTTCCGGAAACGTGCAGGCGGAAATGGCGTCGATTGTCTGGATTAATACATCTTGCAGGCCGTGCAGCTCAGCGGCGAGAGTGCTGAGGGGGTTAGCGGTCGGAGTCGTTGGCCTGTCTAGAGTCGAGTAATGCTGGAAGCCGGCAAGCTCGCGTGAGGTGTGGGCGAGGCGCCTACTGGCGCAGACGCATGCGGCGGAGACGGTTCTGAGGGGTCAGAAAGAGCAGACGAAAGAGATGTCGGATGAAAAGGCAAGAGAATAAAGCTTACGCAGTAGACATGGTGAAACATTGACGTTGCTGACCCTGGTAGAGACGAAGAGAGAAGGAAGACCGGGGTGGGGGGAAGATGCAGGATAAAGATATTGGAGAAGCGTGTTCGACAGAAAACAAGACACCTGTATGTTTCTGTATGTTTCTGTATGCTGTGTCGCCTCTGCGTTCTCAGATAGATTGAGAGGCGGGCGTGTCGGGTTGGACACGCGCGGCACGCGGAACAAGCACGAAAACGGGACGAGGAGCTGGTGTAGCCCGTCCGATTTCGAGTCCAGAAAGGCGAGAATACAATGAGGAAAAAGGTAAGAAAGAGAGAAGACGTCGACGAAAGAAAACGGGCGACGGGACAAAAAAACAAGAACTTCACATCCCCATCGCAGCTGCGGAGTCACTGCAGGCCAGGCCTGGGTCCGTATGCGAGAAAATGGGTCCTCGGCACTCTGGTCCCCTTACAGCATGCAACGCCGCAAGCGAGCGCAGCTGAGCCGGCCAGATTCGTGCTGCTCGATTGGCCCTGCGGCGACGATGTGGCCACGACAGGTAGCTGTTGCACGATTGCTCGAGAAAGAGAAGCAACCGGGCCAACGGGGCAGCAAGACGGGGTGACAGGGGCCAGCGGGAGCGGAGCGGCGGCACAGTTTTGGAGCTTTGTCGTTTCTCGTTGTTTTCCGCGGCCTCTCGCTGTTATTTATCTTTTTTTTTCATTTCCGTTCTTTTTTTTTTTTTTTTTGCTCACCTCTTTGTCTTTTTGCCGTCCTTCGGCCTCATCCTATATTTCCCCGGCGTTGCTTCTCCCTTTCCCCTCTTCCACATGTCTAGCCCTAGAGCAGGGGTTCGAGAGGGGAAAAGAGGGGGAAGGGAGAACTTTGTTGGGAAAGGCGGCCAACGCCGTCTGCAGGACGGAGACACACGATGTCACGGTCTTGGTCGAAAAAGTACCTCCTCTGGCAACATCGCTGACGGATGTTAGGTGTCGTTGTTTCAGGGGGGTTGAAACGGCAGTTACGATGGGTCGTTTCTTGTCTCACTTTTTGCCTCAATTGTTTTGGGGTTAGTCGTTCCTTCCTCTTATACTTCCCAAAAGAGGAAATCCCAGAATTTACTCCGTAGAACCGCAAGTTACGGAAAGAGCATCTGGGATGACCCGTGCCTGCATCTGTCCATACATGCTCGTAGTTAAGTTGCAATGCTAAAGCTTCGAGATGCACATCCCTCTTCGTATTGCGGCAATCCCTATTTCGCCGATCGTTCCTAAAGCCCACTCTCATCGCTCCCCTATGTCCCTGATCTTCCTTACCTCTCTCCATCCCCTTACCGCCCCTCTTCTCTCTCATGGAGGTGCGAGATGATGCCCGCCAGAGCACCAGTGTCGAGCCCGACGAAAACACGCCCCTGAGAACCGACATTGAAGTGAGTGCCGGCCGTTCGCCTTCGCGTCCGTCGGTTCTCAGCCATGCTGCTGTGCCGGCCAATGTGCTCCGCGTTGTCGTCGTACTCATGCTTGGTGTCTTTGTGTCCAATGCAGATGGGTCGTTGATGCTGGCCACGCACCCCATCATATCATCCGAGTTTGGCGACCTGGAGCGTTCAAGCTGGCTGTTTGCCGGATTTATTCTCGCGTCAGCCGCCACACAGACGCTGTACGGCCAACTGAGCGACATTTACGGACGCAAGAATCTGGTTCTCGCATCCTATGTGCTGTTCACGGGGGGCTGGTGAGTATGAGGAGCAGATGGAGGTACTGTAGAAAGACCTAGCTGACCTTTCAGTGCTCTAGTGTAGGTTCATGATTATCCTTTTATTCTCCTTCCTGCCCCATACTAACCGCCAAGGGGTGCTGGAAAGACGATGCTACAGGTCATCCTCGGCCGCGCCATCTCTGGTGCTGGCAGCGCCGGCATGACCGTCCTTGTATCCATCCTCATATCCGACTTGTTGCCGATCCGTGATGTGGCCGCCTAGCGTTCCTACGTCAGCATTGCGTCTGCGGCTGGTCGCAGTCTTGGTGGTCCGGTTGGTGGCTGGCTCGCCGACATGGTAGGTTGGCGCTGGTCGTTCATCGGCCAAGTGCCCGTCATGCTGCTGGCCACGTTGCTCTGTTTGATATACCTTCCCCCAGGCGTGCCTCTGAGGAGAAAGCGTCGACAGACAACAACAGACACGGAAGCAGAGGACAGTCGTCTTTCAGCTTGGCAGCGTATCAAACGGGTTGACTTTGTTGGTTCTACGCTGCTTGCTCTCATGCTACTTGCTTTTCTGTTACCACTGGAGCTTGGGAGCGGCGGAAACATCGAGAGCGGCAGCATCGAGGCCAGCACTGGCGCAGCAATGCTCACACAAAGCCCCTCTTTGTCGCCCGATAGCCACAGTTATGTCGCCCCAATGTTGCTTTTCGCAGTCGGTGCTGGGTTGTTGGTGCTGTTTGTTCGCGCAGAGCGACGTGCCGGCGAGCCAGTTCTTCCGCTGGCCATGTTCCGCCTGCGTGACGCTGACCTGTCCATTGCGATTCAGATGTGCCAGGTTGCTGCTCAGATGGGGGTATGGCCTGAGGTTCTTATACGTTTTCTCTCCCTGCTTGCTGACACATTTGCACAGATGATGTTTTCGGTGCCTCTTTATTTCAAAGTAACAGCCGACGCCTCCAGCACAGTGGCGGGCGCGCACCTGTTCCCATCCGTGGCCGGCCACGCCGTGGGCGGCATTTTAGCAGGTCGGTTCATCAAGAAGACAGGACGCTACCGCAGTCTGGTGCGTTTGGCTGCGGCATCGTCCAGCCTGGCGTACGTGCTGCTCATGCTGCGCTGGAAGGGCCATACCAACTGGCTCGAGTCCATGTACACAGTGCTTGGGTAGGCTCAAATCATGGTGTACTAATTGCTCTCTCCTGGTTCTGATGCTGACGGCACAGTGGCTACGGTGGCGGCACAATCCAGAGCGCCATTTTCGTGTCGGTGCAGGTGGTTGTGTTGCCAGAGCATCTGACCGCTGCCATCTCCGTGCTGTACTTGACAAATACTTGCGCCGCCATTCTTGGTCTCGCGTGTGTGAGCCGTGTCATGCAAATGTCGTTGCGGCTAGATCTTCCGAGAAAGCTACTTGCTTTGGGGCTAGACGCGGCCGAGAGAGATGAGGTGAGAGGAAGATAAAAATAAACGGCAAACGCCGAGAAGCTTGCTAATATGCAGAAGATCTTCCGAAATGCGGTGTCCAATATGGACTACATTGGAACGCTGACAGGGCCCATCAAGGCCGCCGTTGTGGGGGCATACATTGACAGCCTGTGGTAGAGCCATGGTACGTTGCTGTCATTATTCCCTTTGGTTTCCCCGCAAAACTGACAGCCCCCTCTTCTCAGCTGTGTCTCTCGGTTTCTCCTCTTTTGCTGTCGGCTGTTCCCTGCTCGTTGGTGAGACGCCTCTGGATCACGAGGAGACTCTGTCAGCCGCGGAATCTGAGCGCGGTAGGGATGACGAGGTGTAACGAAAGGTTTCGCATTCAATCAAATTCATAAAATAAACGCATTGATGATATACATGGAGAAAACAACAGAACAAAAGCAGGCAGGCTAAGCAGCAGACGACGGTTTGGCCTCTTCTGAATCAAAAATGGCCTTGAGCCACTTGCAGCATTCTTGGTACTGGGCTTCGGCGCCCTCGGGAAGCCGGCGCGGGTTGGGGCTTTTGTCCCAGGCGTGTGGTACGCCGGGCATCATCTTGAAGGAGACATCCTTTTCGAGGGGTGGGCGCGCGAGGCGGGCCGCGAAATCGGCGCCCTCGGCCTGCAGCATGTCCCATTCGCATGTGACAATGCAAATGTGCGGGGGAAAGGCGGTGGCCAGCTGGTCGTCGGATGCTTGGGCCGGGGACAGCAGCGGGTTGCGCATATCGGGCGGCGGGTACATGTACGAGGCGTCGAAGAGGGTGGTGAGGGTGTCGGGCAGCGTCAGGTCGGGGCGCGGGCACGAGGCGCGACGGGCAGCGCGGGTGCGGGTGAAGTCGAGGACGGGGTACCAGGAGATGGCGGCAATGACGTGGGGGAGAGTGTCGTCAGAGGCGTTTGCGGCTTCGGCGCGGGCCTGCTCGAGACGCAGCAGCGACGTCAGGCACAGGTTGCCGCCGGCGGAGAAGCCTGAGGTGGCGATGCGGCTGGGGTCGATGCGTAGGTCGCGGGCGTTGGCGGCGACGTAGCGCAGGGCGTCGGCGCAGTCGTCGACGGGCGTGGGGAAGGGGAACTCGGGCGCCATGCGGTAGTCGACGGACACGAAGACGGCGCCGGCAGCAACGACGGCGGCTGCAAAGCGCGCGTCGTCCGTGGCGGCGCCCAGCACGAAGCCGCCGCCGTGGTAGTTGACGACGCAGGGCCAGCGGCGGCCGTTGTCGGTGTCGTAGTCTGCCGGCACGTAGACCTGCAGCGTGAACTCGCCCGGCTGCTTGGACAGCGTCGACTGCACCGTGCGCGAGAAGGCTGGAGTCGGTGGTCGCGGGGACGTCGCAAAGTGCAGCGCCATGCCGGCGTACTGCAGGGCACGCCACCCGGCCGCGCGCAGGCGCAGCGACCAGCGCGAGGGGGCGGCCGCGTCAGCAGCAGCCGATGCCGGGGCCGGGGCCAGGTCCGTGCTGCTCATGGCTTCGTCTTTGGCTGTGGGATTTGCTGTTGAGGTCATTGTGGTGGTCGTTTAGGTGTGATGGTCTTTGCTTCGAGTCGTGGGAAGACGCATGGTGTCGGGGGATGCGATAAGGGGCGATGGGGAGACGAGGTGAAGAAGACAGAAAAAGAAAGGCGGGGAGCACCTGTTCGCGCTATATTACGAGTACGACGGGCCGCGCGTGGCATCGGCTGCCATGATATGATGCTGGTGTTAGTGATTGCTAGTGGCGGCCTTAATTGGCATCGGCAGTTGACAGCCTGCCAAAGCGCGACTGAAGGAGCGATTCTGTTGGCTGGCCAGAGAGACGGACAGGGGAGGAAAACCCCTCTCTTTTCTCATTGGCTTTTCGCCTCTTTCTCGTGCCTGCCGCCCTCGCGGCGCCTGAACCGTGCGCGCCACACTATTTTTCTGTCTGTGCACTGTTCTTGCACGTGCGAGCCCCACAGTCGTTCTTACTTTTTCTTACTCGTTCTTACTTTCTTTTTTCCTTTCTTTTATTTTTATTTTTATGTTTAGTTGAATTTTTTATTTTTAACACTCGGCTTACGGACATTGCTCGCCCTGCACAGTCCGAACCATGACGTCACCGCGGCCGCCCGTCAGTCGTGTGTCATGCATCGCCGATGAGTTCGGACTTCGTGACTGCTTACACGCCGTCCGTGCCTTCCCGAACCTTCCGAACCTTCCAGACGCCGGTGCGGCGGTGGTTCGACCGCACTTTCCCTCCATGTGCTTGCGCTGCAGCCTGCTCCTGCCGCAATATAATCCTGGCTGTACGCAGGAAATAAGCTATCGACCTTTTCTCTAACCGTTCTACCGTTCTTCTGCTTTGTTCCCATCGCCAAAACCGTACCTAAGACACTTGACGCGTATCTTTACACCCAGCCGCACCCACTCCCCCTCCCCCGTTCCCCTCCCCCGCCCTCTACCGGGCCCTTTCTTTTTCCAACTTTACTTTCTCCTTCATCCCCCTCATCCCCTACTCCGTAACCTCCTCCCCCCCCCCCCCCCCCCCCTCCCGGCGCCATGGCTCCACCAAACTTAAAACTGCCGCTGTTGAAAATCAACCGGTTTGTCGGCCACTCGGGGGCCAAAAACCACATGTCGCCGTTGCGTCTTGGTAACACCAAGGCGCTCGAGGAGGACAGTGCCGTGCGCCAGGCCGAGGCGGCCAAGCAGCAGCACCTGGCCGAGCAGAAGAAGCTGCACAGGCAGGAGGCGCTGCGGCGGCGGCGCGCCGAGTATGAGGTGGTGGCCCACGAAAACGACCCCCCCGAGATCCGCTGGCGTTACGGGACGCGGTTGGCAGAGGATCCCGAGGATGGGGAGTCCGAAGACCTGAGGAAGCAGGCAGAAGACCCGGAGGAGTGCAAGATGGTGGACATCCGGCTCAGCCAGCTCGCGGACCCTGATGCGACGGAGCAGCAGCAGGACAACAGCTCCGTGGCCAAGCCCGGCACGGTGGTGCAGTTTGTCGCGCGCATCCACCACAGCCGGTCCATCAGCGCCAAGCTCGCTTTTATCGTGTTCCGCCAGCAGCTCGACACGCTGCAGGGCGTGCTGGCTTGCCGCGACGGCGCCGTGTCCGAGAACTTTGTGCGCTGGGCCGAGCACCTGCGCTCCGAGACGCTGGTGCGCGTGGCCGGCGTGCTGCAGGAGCCGAGCGAGTGCATCCGCAGCTGCTCCATCCACACGGTCGAGCTGCGCATCGACCGCATGCACGTGCTGGTGCCTGTGGTCGATGGCCCGCCCGTCGATCCGTTTGCTATTGACCTTGTCGAGCCGGACCTGGTAAACAGCCACGAGAAGGGCGGCAAGGTGGAAAAGTTCGGCACGTCTGGCGCAATCAACACGCCGCCGGGCTCACCGCGTCTCTCAAAGGCCTCTGGATCGCCGGGCTCGCCGGGCAGACCGAACACGCCGAAGGCGACAACCCCGGAGGCGCTCAATGCGGCCGCGGCCGCTGGCGAGAACCCGGATATGGTCTACGTGCACCCGCTGCACACACGCATGGCCAACCGGCTGAGCTACCTGCGCACACCCACGATGCAGTCGGTGCTGCGTATCAAGGCCACGATCTGCGAGTTGTTCCGCTCCACTCTGACGGAGCAGGGCTTCCTCGAGGTGCACTCGCCCCGCCTGCAGCCTGTGGCCACGGAGTCGGGCGCGGCCGTGTTCCGTGTGCGCTACTTTGACCGCACGGCTTTTCTGGCCCAGAGCCCGCAGCTGTCGAAGCAGCTGTGCATGTCGGCGGACCTGGGCCGGGTGTTTGAGATTGGCAGCGTGTTCCGCGCCGAGAACAGCAACACGCACCGCCATCTGACCGAGTTTGTCAGCATGGACCTCGAGATGGTGCTGGAGAAGAGCTACTACGAGGCCATGACTGTGATCGACCACCTGCTCAAGACGATTCTCCGCGGGGTGTACGCCAAGCGCCGCCACGAGGTCGAGGTGGTCAAGACGCACTTCCCGCACGAAGACCTGGTGATCCCCGACGAGACGGTGGTGCTGCACTTCCGCGACGCGGTGCAGATGCTCAACGACTCGGGCTGGCGCGACGAGGCCGGCAACCCGGCGTCGCCGCTGGAGGACCTCAGCACACCGGCCGAGGTGCGGCTGGGGCAGCTGGTCAAGGAGCGGTACAACACCGACTACTATATCCTGGACAAGTTCCCGCGGTCGGCGCGGCCCTTCTACACGCACCTGGACGAGACGGACCCACAGTACACCAACTCGTTTGACATCTTCCTGCGCGGGCAGGAGATCACGACGGGCGGCCAGCGCATCCACGACGTGCGGCTGCTCAAGCGCCGCATGCGCCAGGCCAACATCGACCCGGCCGACATGGAGGAATACGTGCAGGGCTTCGAGTGGGGCGTGCTTCCGCACGCGGGCTGCGGTATCGGGCTGGAGCGGCTGCTGTTCCTGATGCTCAACCTCAAGGACGTGCGCAACGCGACGCTGTTCCCGCGCGACCCCAAGTCGCTGCCGGCGAAGACGCTGACGACGCGGGCAACGCTGGCGCACCCGGAGGCCGACACGATCGAGTACGCCATTGCGTACGATCAGTACCTGGACGGCAGCCGCAGCAGCAGCGACACAGCAAGCACTGGCATGGTGCGGGTCAGTGGCGACGGCACGATGAGCTCGGGGAGCAGCGTGGTGAGCAAGCCGGTGCTGCCGCCGCTGGAGAAGCTGATTGCCAACTACGGCGACGCGGCCAACACGAGCTGGCTGGACGACCGGTACCGGGTGTGGCGGCACGAGCCGACGGGGGCGGCGGTGGGCTACGCGTCGGAGAACGGGTACGCGCTGATCATTGGCGACCCGCTGTGCGACTCGCGGCAGTACGCGCTGGTGATTTCGGCGTTCCTGCGGGACCTGCGCAAGACGATGGACCTGCGGCCGCTGTGGCTGCTGGCGTCGGCGACGGTGTCGGATCTGCTGGGGACGAAGCTGGGGTGGAACACGATGACGTGCGTGGCGGAGGAGCGGGTGGCGGTGGAGGAGGCCCAGCGGGCGGCGCGGGCGGTCAAGAAGAAGGAGCGGCAGGCGCTGGATGCCGGGGTGACGGTGCACGTGCTGGACAAGGGGCAGCCGGTGCCGGAGGCGCTGCGGGCCAAGTGCGACGAGCAGATTAAGGCGTGGAAGGCGGCGCGGGTGGGCAAGCCGCAGGTGCACCTGACGGAGGTGCGACCGTGGGTGGACCTGGAGCACCGGCGGTTCGTGTGGGCGGAGGACGGCAAGGGGCAGGTGGCGGCGCTGGTGGTGCTGCACGACCTGTCGGCGGCGCACGGGTGCCAGGTCAAGTTTGCGCTGGACTTCCCGGGGGCGCCGGGCGGGTCGATTGAGCTGGCGATTGCGCGGGCGATGGAGCACCTGGCGGGGGCCGGGATCGAGACGGTGACGTTTGGGGCGGGGGCGACGCGGACGATGGAGTTTGGGCCGCGGCTGCAGGGCACGATGCGGGCCAAGATGCTGGCGCAAACATACCGGACGATTGCCGAGCAGCTGCAGCTGTGGCAGAAGACGGAGTTCCGCGAGAAGTTTGGCACGGTGGAGGAGCGGGTGTACATCTGCTATCCTCACATGGGGTTGGGGGTGTCGGGCGTGCGGACGCTGATTCGGTTTTTTGAGGACGAGATGTAGGTGTGTGTGGTGGTAATGGAGGGTGGTTGTGGCAACGGGCGTTGATTTTGGGATACACAGGACAAATACCAGGCAGGGCGTGATTGGGCCAAGGATCTGACAGGTCGTAATAGATACCACGAGGGTTGCAATAGAGAGACATGCCACGAAAGCTGACGCCCGGGGAAAAGGATTGGTCAGTGCTGTCCGACGCGAGAGCCGCAGAATGTGCAGTTTTGCCTTGCGAGCGGGGAGGAGTGCATGCGTCAGCTTAGACCGCCTCCGCCTCCGCCTTGTGAGAGGTGCAGTGTATAAGATAAGAGGCATCCTTGCTTGCCAAGACCGGATCTTGCTCCGAAGAAAGAACAAACAAAAAAAACAAACACGACCATGAGCAGCATCTTTGCTTCAGATCACAGCAACGACCAGCGTCTGGGCCGGGGCCGACGGACGTACGGGGACGACGACGAGGACGGCGCGGTGCCTACGAGCACAGAGAGGCGGCCATCGCGGTGGCGGACGTGGGCGCGGGCGCTGTCGCGACGGCGAGATCCGTCGACGGGCAGTCGGAGTCGCGGGCCCAGCCGGAGCCGGAGCCGGAGCCGGAGCCGGAGCGTGCGACGGAATGGCCGCCGGCGGGGACGAGACAACGACGACGGCAACGATTACTACGACGACGACGACTCGTCTTCGGTCGATGCGTCGTTTGGGTTCTCAGACCGTGAGCCGTCGCCGGGGCCTCGTCGACGTCGTCGCCACGACCGTTACGAAGACCGCAACGACAACGACATCGCCGATGCGGCTGCCCGCCACCGCGCCCAGGCGGCCGAGCTGCGCCACGTGCTCACGGCCGCGGTGGTTGCTGGCGCCGCCGAGGCGTTCCGTGCGCGGCACGCCGGGGCTGGCCGGATGGGGGGTGCCGGGCGCGGCAGCCGTGTGGCGACGGCGGCGTTGGGGGCGGCGGTGGCGGATGCGGCGCTGGTGGGCCGGGGGCGGGCGGCGGGCAGCAAGTCGCGGCGGCACGTGGTGGCAGCGGCAGTGCTGGGGCTGGCGCTGGAGCGAGCGGTGCACGGGGGGCACAGGCGGTAGGAGCAGGAGGCACGGGATAGGGGGCACACACAGGCAGTATTAGGGGAGCAGCAGATAGGGGCAACTTCCGCGGTAGGGGGACTTTTGCAGGCGGCGGCAATCCGGTTGAATACGAGTCGACAAAGAACGGTTGAGAAGGGAAGGTGCGCGCCGTTGAGCAACGTGTGCACACTGTGCGCTGATGACGCATGACTCCCTTTCGTATCGTACTTTCCGCCGGCGGCCAGCAGGCTTGCCACGCACAAAGTCCTGTTCGTTCTGCCATCACAAACCATGTCGGAGGCGTCGTCGGACACGAGTCGAGCGCGGCGGACGCGCGTGCGCCGCGGCTACTCGCGCAACGGCTGCGCACGTTGCAAGAAACAACGGGTGAGCGGAGGCGACGGTGGAGGCGGCAGGGGTGGCGGAGGAAGACACGCAGAACAGGGGATGTGTTGATTTTGATTTTGTCATCAATCCATCTTAACTAACACGCTGCCAGGTCCGCTGCGACGAGCAGCAGCCCCAGTGCGGGCGGTGTGTGCGGGCGGGTGCCGTGTGTCCCGGGTACGAGCAGAAGATCCGGTGGTCGGCCAAGCACGAGGTATTCTGGCAGCCGCCCGAGGGCGAGGCGGCGATAGCAGAGGCGGTGGCAGAGGCAGAGGCAGAGGCGCAGGCCGAGGCAGCAGAGAACAAGGCTTCTTCTTTCCAGACACAGACACTGCCCCATATGCCGTTGCCGTTGCAGCAGCAGCAGCAGCAGCAGCAGCAGCAGCAGCAGCAGCAGCGGCAACAGCAGCAGCAGCAACAGCAACAGCAGCAGCAGCAGCAGCATCATCACCAGCAGCAGCAGCAGCACATGCTCGAGACGCCGGTCCACCCACTGCTGGACCTGCTGATGCCACAGACCATCGACGGGTCGGTGCCGGCGGCATCGGTGCCGCAGCCGCCCGGGCTGCTCGACGGCGGCCTGGTAGACACCGCCGGCATCCCGGCCGCCGCCGACGGCAGCGCCTGGCCGAGCCTCGGGGCTGACTCGGTGTTTGCGCTGCCCACGCCGGGCTGGGCCGGAATGGGGATGCTGCACCCGGACGCGCTGTTTCTCGGGTCGGGTGACGGCATGATGGCGGCGGCGGCGGCGACTGCAGCAGCCGCTGCAGCACCGCCCGTACCCACGGTGCCGTGGGCCCTGTCGGCGTCGGCGACGGCGAACACCGCCGGCACCGCAACCGGAAACGACGATGACCTTGACGACGACGACGACATTGAGTACATCCCGCGGCCACACCACGCGCCGGCGTCGCCGGCGTCGCGCGCGCTGGGGCTCCCGTTTGCGTCGGCGGCGTCGGCCATGTCGGCGGCGGCATGGACCCCCCTCCCGCCGTCGCTGACCGATATCGGCACCGTGCTGGTCGAGTTCTACTTCAAGGTGACGGCGCAGATCTACGTGTGCTACGACGGCCAGCGCAACCCGTACCGCACCGACGTCACGCGGCTGTGGGCGTCGTCGCGCCTGTTGTACTGCACGCTGCAGAGCATGGCCGCCGCGTCGCTCGTACAGGACTTCCCGGCCATCGCGCCGCTGGGCCGCCAGCTCAAGCGCGAGGCCGAGGCCCTGGTGGCCCAGACGGCCGTCTGGGACGACCAGACCATCCTGGCCGTGCTCATGCTCGGCGGCACCGGCGGCTGGCACGACCGCCGCGACCTGGGTGTTGCCCACTTCCATCGCATGGCCGCGTACCTGGGCGTGACGGGCCGCGGCCGCCGTGGCGGTGGCCATGGTGGTGGCGGTGGTGGTAGTGGTCGCGGCGGTGGCCAGGTGATTTCGCGGCTGCGCAACCGGTTCCTGCGCGAGTCCATGCTGTTCTGGGGCATGTACATGGCGTTTGTGACCGACAGCGACACGTACGAGGCGTTCCCGCCGTACTATCCGGACCCGGCCACGGACACGGACACGGTTGCTGTTGTTGTTGCCGATGCCGACGGCGACTGCACCGGCAGCGTCACCAACACGCTCCCCGGCACGCTCACCGGCACCGTCGCCAGCAACGCTGACGCGGCGTTCCTGCTGGCCCCGCCGCCGCCGTCCGTGACCGGCCCGGCGCTGCCGCTGGAGCCGCACCCGTGGACCGGCTTCGGTGCCGAGATCCAGCGCGCCATGCTGTATGTCGGCCAGCTGGTGCGGCGGCGGCGGCGGCGCGCGCGCGGCGAGGCGCTGGCGTCGGCGGCCGACACGGCGCGCGACCGGGCCGCCGCCGCCGGGCTCGAGGCCTGGCTGGTGCGCGTGCGCCTGCCGGACGAGGCGGCCGTGCGCGACACGGGCGACCGCAACACGCCGGCCTGGCACCTGCTGACGCTGGCGGGCGTGGTACGTGATGCCGCGCTCGTGCAGCTGTACCACGTCTTCCCCGGCCTGCTGCGGCGGGCACGGCGCGACGTGCTGCTGCCACTGGGGGCCGGCGCCGGCACAGACAGCAGTCCGAGCGCATGGCTGACGGCCTTTGCGCTGCGCAGCCTGGCGGCGCTGCAGACGATCCCGGCCGAGTCGGGCACGTGCGACTTCCAACCGTTCCTGATGGTGGCGCTGTCGAGCGAGCTGCGGCTGCCGGCAACGGCGGTGGCCGGGGCCGGGGCCGGAGCCGGGGCCGGGCTGTCCGCGGCGGCGGCAGCGCTGTGCGGGTCGATCCTGGACATGCACGCAGTCGAGGTGATGCGGGCACGCGGCTTTGTGCAGGGCCGGCTGGCGACGTTCCGGCGGTCGCTGCCGCCGCGGCCGATGGAGTCGTGTCTGGCGATCGTGCAGGAGACGTGGCGACAGATGGATGCGCAGGCGATCCGGCGGCAGCACCACGCAGGCACGGCGGCGGCGCGCGAGCTGGACGTGTACTGGATGGACGTGATGATGGACAACGGGTGGGAGGCCATCATGGCGTGAGGCGAGCCCATGCCTGGGCTTTTGGCCGTATCTTGTTGCGATTTCGAGTCCGTAGATGCTGGTCGACGTATCGGATTGCCGCTTTGAGCAACTGCACGCGAGGCGCGCCCGAGCACCGGCGCCGCCAAGACCTTCCGCTTCTGGCGCGCGGTTCCTACCTGCTTGTCCTCCTTGTTATCTCTTATCTCGGATATAGCTGGCCCCCGCTCTATCCGGGTCCGGCCCCGCCTGCCCCGCCTGCCCCTCTACGCGCTCTGCCCGCTTCTGGGCCCCTCTGCCCACCCGGGCCACGCGATGGAGCGGTTTCTTTGCACACAAGCACTTTAGCTCGGTGCTTGGCACGTCCGAAACGATGGCTAAGATACGATGCCGTTATCGTATCGTGCTTCTTGGCTCTTCCGCGGTCAGGAGCCGGCCCGACAAATCGAATAACGTGGTGCAAGCCGATAAGGCTGGCCGTTTCACATAAAGGGACGACGTCGCCGACGGGAAGACGGAGAGCAGGAGACCAGCAAGGAGACTGAGATCAGCACTGGCCAGAAATATCAGAGCAGCACTTTGCACACAGCACACAGCACACAGCACACAGCACACAGCACACCACAGCACACCACAGCACTGACACGACCACCATGCAGCCTCACCCCTTCGACCCGCTCTCGGGCCCCGAGACCGAGGCGGCCATGGCCATTGCCAAGAAGAGCCACGGCGACGGCCTGCTGTTCCACGTCGTCACCCTGCAGGAGCCGCGCAAGGCCGCCATGCTGGCCTGGCTGGCCGACCCGGCGTCGGCCCCGCGGCCGCCGCGTGTGGCCGAGGTCGTGGCCATTGTCAACCCGGAGGGCGCCGTGTACGACGGCCTGGTCGACCTGGACGCCGGCAAGGTGACGGTGTGGGAGAAGCTGACGGGCGTGCAGCCGATTGTACGTCTCTTCTTTCCTGTTCTTCGTCTGCTCGTTCACTGTACTTGACTGACTGGCCGGTAGATCGCCTTTGAGGAACTCCAGCGCGTCGAGCACATCATCCGCACCGATCCCAAGGTCATTGAGCAGTGCCAGATCAGCGGCGTCCCGCCCGAGGACATGCACAAGGTCTACTGCGACGCGTGGACCATTGGCTACGACGAGCGCTTCGGCAGCTCGGTGCGGCTGCAGCAGGCCCTCATGTACTACCGCCCGGACATTGACAACCACCAGTACCAGTACCCGCTGGACTTCTGCCCCATCTACGACGCCAACAAGGACGCCATCATTGCCATTGACATCCCCGCCGTGCGCCGGCCGCTGCCCAAGACGGCGCCGTTCGACTACCACCACCTGGCCGTGGCCCAGCGCGGCGGCTACCGCACCGACCTCAAGCCGCTGACGATTGCGCAGCCCGAGGGCGTGTCCTTCTCGCTCGACGGCCGCGCGCTGTCGTGGCAGAACTGGCGCTTCCACGTCGGCTTCAACTACCGCGAGGGCCTCGTCTTCCACAACGTCGGCTACGTCGACCAGGGCACGCTGCGCCCGCTCTTCTACCGCATGTCGCTCGTCGAGATGGTCGTGCCCTACGGCCACCCGGAGCGCCCGCACCACCGCAAGCACGCCTTCGACCTGGGCGAGTACGGCGCCGGCTACATGGCCAACAGCCTGTCGCTCGGCTGCGACTGCAAGGGCAGCATCGCGTACCTGGACGCGGCCATGCCCACGCGCGCCGGCGGCCTGCGCACGATCCCCAACGCCATCTGCATCCACGAGGAGGACGACGGGCTGCTGTTCAAGCACACCGACTTCCGTGACGGCTCCATGATCGTCACGCGCGCGCGCATGCTCGTCGTGCAGACCATCTTCACCGCCGCCAACTACGAGTACAGCGTGCAGTGGCGCTTCCACCAGGACGGCACCGTCGAGCCGCACATCCGCCTGACCGGCATCCTCAACACGTACGTCATGAACCCGGACGAGGACACGGGCGGCTACGGCACGCAGGTGTTCCCGCGCGTGCACGCGCACAACCACCAGCACCTGTTCTGCCTGCGCATCAACCCGGACCTCGACGGCGGCCAGCGCAACAGCGTCTTTGTCAGCGACGCCGTGCGCGCGCCCGAGCCCGTCGGCAGCGAGGCCAACTACTACGGCAACGGCTTCCGCGCGCGCCGCACGCGCCTCGAGACCGCCGGCACGGCCGCGTCCGACTACGACGCCGCCACCATGCGCACCTGGGACATGGTCAACGAGCACCGCCGCCACCCGTACAGCGGCGCGCCCGCGTCGTACAAGCTGATCAGCCGCGAGGTGCCGCCGCTGCTGCCGGCGCCCGGGTCGCTGGTGTGGAAGCGCGCGGCCTTTGCCCGCCACACCGTCCAGGTCACGCCCTACGCCGACGACCAGCTGTACCCGGCCGGCCGCCACGTGGCCCAGACGTCGGGCGAGCCGTCGCTGGGCCTGCCCGAGTGGATCGGCGACGGCAGCGCCAGCGTTGCCGACACGGACATTGTGCTGTGGCACACCTTTGGCCTGACGCACTTCCCGGCGCCCGAGGACTGGCCCGTGATGCCGGCCGAGCCCGTGTCGCTGCTGCTGCGGCCGCGCCACTTCTTCACGGCGAACCCGGTCATGGACGTGCCGCCGTCGTACAGCATCACGCCGAGCGGGGTGCTGGCCAAGGCGGCGGCGGCGGCGGCGGCCAACGGGACCAACGGGACCAACGGGACCACCGACGGCGTGTACGACCGCACGGACAAGACCAGCACGCTGGCCAATGGGGCCAATGGCACGAACGGGACCAACGGGACCAACGGGACTAATGGGACAAACGGGGCGTGCTGCTCATAGAAGACAGGCGATAGACGGGAAAAAATTGAGCTTGGCACTTGTGGCGTTGTCTGGTATCCTTTTCCGAGCGCCTATACAGCGGAGCATTCGTGGCAGCGCCGGAGTGGCTGGTGCAGAGCCGAGGGAGTAAGGCCCCATTGTGATTGCAACGCACTGCATGCTCGTAGGCGCATGGCGCATCTTTGGCTCCGTCGCCTGAAGACACAGCTGGTCTTCCTCCCGAGGCATTTCTGCGTGGCTGTCTGCCCGATGCCTTGCTCTGCCGCGCCGTGCTCTATCTGGGTCCGGCATTTCGTGCTTCCCTCGCCTGACAGCAGAGATTATGCCTGGGCCAGGGCTTCGCGCGAGGGAAGCATCGACCAAAAAAAAAAAAAAAAAAAAAAAAAAAAAAAAAAAAAAAAAAAAAATGCCCGGCCAGGCTTGCCCGGGGCTGCTCCTTCGGCGCCTCGTGGCCCGGCCCAGGCTGGTCTCCCCCTCTCTGCTAGCCCGGCCGCCATTTAGTGGCCTCCACCCCCGTGCCGTAGCGTGCTGCCCCCCTGTAAATGATTGTTAGACGCACGCCCCCTCTGTCGATGTACCTTTATTTTTTCAGCCTCATCCCCGCGGCCTTGGCCAGACGGCCGTGGTTTTCTCGGGCCGGTCTCTCTCCTCTGTGTTTTTCTTGACGGACAAGCCATCTACAAGCATCAGAAATGAGCACCTTACAGCGCCGAAGCATCCCCCCCTCGTCACGACGCCCGCCGCCCGTGCAGTCCGAGAAACCCTCGCCGCCAGACATGATTTCTCCGCAGCCGCCGACTGCACGGCCGCCGCCGCCGTTGTCGGAGACCTCTTACCTTCCGTATCGGAGCGGTGTTCAAATGCACAGCAACGGTGCCACGGCCCCGGCCTCCAACGCCCCGGCCGCCGACGCCGGCGCCGACGCCGACGCCGACGCCAACACCAACACCAACGGCGGCAACTACACGACCGGCGCCGGCAATGCCAACGGAAGCAGCGTTCACCACAGCAACACCATCAACAGCAATGCCAGTCACGCGCGCTACGCCAACAGCAGCGTTGCCGGCGACGACAACCCCTACGCCGCCAACAACAGCCGCCCCAGCGCCACCATCGGCCGCCCCGAGTCCATCGACTACTACAGCCCGGACGACGTGACGCAGCCGCGGCGCACGCCGGGCCCGTACCTGCTATCATATCCGTTGTCGACCATTGGCAGCGTCGACGACGACGCGCATAGCGTGACCAGCAGTGTGGAGGGCATTTCGCGGTACGCGCCGATCAACGGCCGGGGCGGCGGCGGCGGCCGGGGGGGGCTGCAGAGCATCTCCGAGGCCGAGGCCCTGGAGACTGGACAGCCACCGTGGCAGCCAAATGGGCGGGCCTACAACGGCCAAAACGGGGCCGGGAGCGACAGACCGGCGCTGCGGAAGAGGCGCAGCTTGAACCTTCTCGGGTTTGCACGGCGCAACCGCGAGCGGCCGGCAGGGCGGCCGGCAGCGCAGCCGCAGGTGCAGCCGCCGCCGCCAACGGCAGGGTATGGCCGGCAGCCGGTCCGGGCAAATGCGAACGGCACGGAGCCCCGCGGGAGCCCGATGATCAACATCCAGCACACCGACATCCGGGAGACCACCGACCTGATGCGCGAGCTGTACCGCCAGGAGCTGACCATCTACCACGACCGCTTCGCCGTCGATAGCGAGGAACAGAACACCATGGAGGACCTGCGCGTCCGCCGCGCACGTGCCGACATGCTGTGCTTTGAGATTGAGCGCCGCATTCGGGAGTGGGGGGTCAACGACGCCAACTGGCGGGCGGCCGAGCACGACTACCTGCAGAGCATCATCGAACACGCGCAGGCCCCATGGAATCTGGGAGAGGAGAGCCGCCAGAGGCTGAAGCGGTGGGAGAGAAAGCAGCATCTCGTATGATGCGTGGAAAGAAGTAGGAGAGAGGGGGGGGGGGGACGAGAAGTTGCTGTTGCTTTTTTGCTTTTTTGCTTTTTTTTTTTTTTTTTTTTTTGTTTTTTGCTCGTTTTCTTTGCTTTCTTCCTTTCCAGAGATTTTTTGTTTCTAGCAGCTTTAGTCAGGTGATATTCAAGTGTATTAACGCTGTGCCATTTCGGTTGACTTTCTCGCTGCCTTGCTACTTCCCAGGCAAAGAGCTGCTGCTCTTGCCCTCTGTACTCGCTCTTGCCTGACTGTTGCTACCGCTAAAGTCCCGCGGGGCCTCCAAGTCCTTGAATCTGAACAACGTTTTTGGGTACAGGGTCTCCTTGCCGCTGACCACCGAGGCAGTGAAGCCCTGTGCCCCCGCCGACATCTTGACGGTTACAAGAAGACGGACGAGCTGTTTTCCGTCCACAGTGTACCGGATTCGCTCATTGTTTGGCACCTTGGTCAGGTCGATCTGCACCGAGAACAGCTTAATGGTACCTGCAGGCCGGTCAGTGGGGGAAAAGGGGAAAAGGGGAAAAGGGGAAAAGGGGGTTGGGAGGAGAAGAGGAGCAAAGAGAAAAAAACGAATACTGACTCTGGTCCAGTTGGTTGAAGCTCAACGGCACATCGTCCGCTCTACAAAACACAAGGACAATGTCTTGGAGCACCGCCCGCGGCATTGAAACATCCGGGGCCTTGTTCTTCTTGGCGCTCTCGCTGCGGCGGCTCCAGGGCAAGGAGCTCTCTTTCTTGGCCGGAGGCTCCACCTCGCTCTCTGGCATCAACCAGTTGCAATTATACACCAAAACATCCTCGGTGCTGCCGTCCGGTTCGATTGCGTCGCCCTTGCGCACAAACCACTTGACCTGGTCCGCCATCCACTTGGTGCCGAGGCTGTCCATCTGAACCGCATCCTCGGAGGCACGCCACGGCTGGTAGGCCTGGCGCGTCTTGATGCCAAAGTGAAACGGACTGGGTATGATTGGCTTCGGCTTTTCCGTCAGCAGCCCGAGACCCTTCATCACGGCGCCTTTGGTCACGGCGCTCCAGCTTTTTTGTGCCACCAGAACGTCAGCAAGTCGAATAGACAGGACAACAGGAAGCAAAAAATAGGAAAAGAGGGGAGACGCACCAGTCGAGACCGCGCTCAACAGTAATATTCTGGTCGCCGACATCAGCAGCCAGCTGGGAAAACAGGTATGGACTGGAAGCCAACACAATCAGCACGACTGCAGCAGCCCACAGACATCATCAATACGTTCACCACACCGAGTCTGCCCTCACCTCTGCGCAAACCCGCCCGACAGAAAGACGCTCTATTGCATGTCAGCAAATGGACTGTCTACGACAAGCACCGCACGCCAGCCGCATTTCCTCACCTTGACAGTGTAACTAGGTTGACCGTCCTGCAGAGCACTGATCTGGGCCTTCACCACAGCCTTTGTCTTTTCCACGGGGCCATGAAAAATCGACAGGATGTCCTCTGCCGTCAGCTGCAGCGTGCTGTTGACAATGCCTTTTGCCTGGTTGTCTCGGATACCCAAGGAGCGTGGCAGATTTATTGCCGTGAATGAGGTCATCAAGCTGCCGGAGAAGTCGTGCTTGATCGGAATGAAGTTTTGAAACACAGCCCGCCCCGCCTTGGTCCAGACGAAGTGGCCGCCGTCGCCATACGGTCCTGTGTTGAGAATCTTCTCGCTGTCGACGGGGCCGAGCCGCTCGCGGAGAAGCTCCAT
Source organism: Ceratocystiopsis sp. VPRI43766 (assembly GCA_019925685.1). NCBI lineage: Eukaryota > Fungi > Ascomycota > Sordariomycetes > Ophiostomatales > Ophiostomataceae > Ceratocystiopsis > Ceratocystiopsis sp. VPRI43766. The sequence continues at coordinate 718,718 of JADHKF010000008.1, read as the reverse complement.
GAACTTTACGTCTACAAATGTTGCGCCGCATTCACGCCCTAAATAGGAAAAGCCACAAACAACAAATCAGCAACTGGAAAGGCGTGGACAGTACAAGACGGCAGACGTACCGCTAATCTTCCCGATCGGCCTCATGCTAAACTTGCTGTTGGCGTCGATGCTTGTGATCTGAAACGAGGCCAGATCCTGTCATACAGTCGTCAGCCGACAGCAATTGTCTTTCATCTTTGGAAGGGCTTCTGCAGTCAAGAGATACATACCACCGTGCCGCCGCCAGCATCCGCAACCACAACACAATCGCCTTTTTGAAACCGGGCGTGATCGGCCATCTGTGCCGCATTCAACGTGTAATGTGCGCATGCCTCGGGTTCCGAAACAAACGAGACGTCACGGAGCATTGGAAATTTCAGACGAAACGCTGACACCGCCGCCCGGTACGTCTTGTTTCGCGCCGACTTTTGCCACTGGGCCGGGTGCGTGATGATCATGTCGATGGGCGTTTGGTCCACAGCCGTCTTGGTCAGGCGCTCCTCCATGTCCCTCAAAGTCACGGCCGCAATCTTTTTCAGATAGTCTTTGACAACATCCTCGGCTGTCTTATACAGGTGCCGGGGCACCTTGCCTTCAACGTCGGCTGTTTCGGTCAGCCGGAGGGCTGCAAGGCCACGGAGCACCTCCATAAGCGTCTTCAGCTCGCGAACGCGGTCTTTGCTGTCAACAAGCTCGAGCTTTGTTTTGGACAGCACTTTTGCATCTGCGTCAATATCGGACCCGAAGTTCTGCTTCCCATTCTTGCTGGACGAGTACGAGAACTCTGATGGAACCTTGACGTTGGTCGAGCCAGGCCAGTTCTGCACCACATAGATGTCGTCTCCACTGATGGGATTTCCAACCGACCAGGCATACGCGACGCCTACAAGAAAACAAGTCATGTGGTAAGCTTCTGGGGCGTGTATTGGTCAATTCCCCTTTGCCTGCTTGCCTGTGAAGGTTGTGCCATAGTCCAGGGCTAACACGATTCGTGGCTCTCTGTCTTCAGCGGGCTTCTCTGTTGCCCGTGAGTCAGAGGTGGACGTCGACACGGGCGGCACCGACGCAGACTGTGGTGTCTCGGAATCCGTCGTGGCAGCTCGCTGCTGAGCTTCTCTCAGCAATTGGGCCCGTCGCGCCGCCACGCGGGCATGAGGCGCCGGAAGATCGAGCAGTTCTTCAACATTCATCTGGCTCATCTTGTGCTGTCTAAAGGGAAAGCGAAAACGAATTCAATGCAGGTCCAAAAAAAAAAAAAAAAGAAAGGAAAATCCATGGCACAGGGCAACGGAAGACGACGGGAAAAGGAAAGATATTGCCAGCCAGTGCGTATATTCCCTTTCCGCTTTCATGCAGCCCATAGGAAAAGCAAAAGATACATACGTTGATAACGACACCCCTCCTCCCCACTCTCGGCACCGTCAGCCTCGTTTTGCGCTGGCCGTTCTGTATCAGTTGTGGAGGCGGAGCGCGGCTTTCGGCCCAACCAATCCGCGACGAGGCTGAAATGTCCATGCGGCTAAAGAGCCTGGAGGTGTCACCCGTCACAACCCAAGGGGGGCTGTGTCGGTCGTGGCCGCATGCCTTGCGTGCGCCTTGAAAGATGGAACCGAAATAGGCGAGCGAGCCAACGCTGACAACAACATAGCCAACGTCAGCCAGCAAGGACAACAGCGACAACAGCGACAAACGACGTGGCCTCGCCTCTTTCGGTTCTCTTTTTTCGTGACGAAGCGCTAGCTGAGAGCCACCACATCGAGGCGTTCTTGAAGCTTGCGAATACGGTGTTTTATTTTTTATTTTCTGTTGTTGTTATTTCTCGATATCAAGTCTCCAAAACCGGTGATGTGGTCAGTTTATCGCAGACCGAGGAAAGAACCCAATGCGAAACCTGGCGCTTTGGAGCCGACTAGGCCGGCAAGAAGCTCTCCAGGCTCAATGAGAAGGGCATCATCAACACCTGGCAGTCCAGAGAAAGAGGCAGCACAACCGACAAGAGCAGAAACGGCTCCAGCCAAGCAGCAAGATGAGATGGCAAGAGCACCGGACAAGAGTCAAAGTGGCAAGCAGACCGAACCGCCAGGGCAGCATGCAGAACATGGCATCACCGACAAAATGAGGCACGACGATGGGTCAGCCCCTGCAACAACAAAACCCCTTCCCTGTCCAAAAGACGACCCGATCGACTCGCCCGCCAGCCTTTCGACAAACCCCCAAGCAGATCCTCCGACAGGGCCACCGGGAGATTATTCGACAAAGCCTCCGGAAGGTGATTTAAAAAAGCCCCCGGGAGGTGCTTCGGCTGCTCTTGCACAAAGTCGCTCGGAAGAGCATATAGGAGGTTACCCACTCGCTCTATCAACAGCTTCTTCTACCGATCCACGGGCAGATTCCCTTGTACGTGTTTTGGAAAGCGGCCAGGCAGCTCTTCCAACTCTCGGCCAGGCAGCTCTTGAAAATCCCGACCTGTCAGTTCCTTCAACATCCATCCGACAACATGGTTTCCTTAAACTTAAAAGGGTAGGATTGTGGAAAGGTCGCTCGACAGATTCCCAGGCAGGTCCTCCATCAGGGCCCTCAAGAGGGCCTACGGAAGGTTACGCGGCGAGCCCCCTTGCAGATTCCCCGCCAGGTCCCCAGCCAGGTCTCCCGCTGGGTCCCTTTGCAGGCGGCCCGACAGCCGGCCCAGTACCCTCCCAGACAAGGCTCCTGAAAGGCAGTTATGAAAGTCACATGGGGGACCCCCAGCCATACTTTCAAATTGCCATGCCAATCCACCCCAAGCAAACCCCGATGCCGGACCAGATGCAGGTTGCCATAGTCCGTGGTCCTTCAGAGCGGAGTGCTGTACTTGAATTAGAAGAGAAGATAAAAGACCTCGAACATCAGCTCAAGACCGCTAAAGATGCTCACGACAGTGACACCAAGGAGATACTCAACTATCTCATCAAGGTCGATGCCAAGCCTCGGGCAGGGACTGAGCCTGTCAAACAATTCATCGACTTTTGCCAGCAGCTGATTCATGAGAACAACACCAAGATCGCTGAGGAGGGAAGATTGCAAGACAACCTGCAGTCGTGTAAGAAGTTGATCCAGGACGTCGAGAAAGACTACCGGGAGGCGAGGGGAAAGCAAGAAAAGACGGAGGCGAAGTTGCAAAAGCTCATCAAGGAGCGCCAGGCCGACATTCGAGCCGCAGAAACGCGTTGCCTTAACCAGCACCGTGCGATAGTCAGCAACCTAGAAAGGGAGAAGACTGCTCTTCGGATCGACCGTGATCAGAAAGCCAATTCTATCGAGCAGCTCCGGAAAAACTACGAAAGCTTGATCAATCAAATGCAGGCTGACAGGAAGCTTGAGATCGAAAAGACAATGGAGCAGCAGAAGATACGAGAGCAGGAGCTGATGGATGCCAACGAGGCACAAGTGAACGAGATTATCGATGCACACGAAGGCGAGACAAACATCTTGAAGACACGCCTGCTAGAACTCGCGACGGGTCCCGTGGACGACTTCCGCCCCGCTGCTGACCAGACACTCCGCATCCGGTTCTTGCGGCTGCGGAACCACATCAACGACATCACGCTGCCAGGCAATCTCTTCAAGCAGCGGGACGGCGAGACGGGTCTGAGCTCCCTCACGCTGCCAGCCATAGAGGAGTTTGACCCGGACAACTTTGCGAAACGGCACGAGGCCCGGGACGTGCAGTTTCTCCTGCGCTGGTTTGTGTGGAAAGCGCTGATTGACGGCTTTTTTGACAAGGCCTTTGGCTTTGGCTGTTTGGGGCGCGACAACGAGAAACTACTTCTGGCCGTCCACACGGCGTGGTCCGAGCTGTATGAACAGCCCAAAGACAGTATGTTTCGCGGTTAAGCTACAGTTTTTTTTTTTTTTTTTTTTTTTCTTCTTTTCTTTCACTAACCATGCAAGGGTTCCAACAGTACCCATATGAGGACGAACTGGCCGTGTACCAAACGGACACAAATGCCAACAAGTGCCGGTCGGCCATCTTCCAGTCGTTCATGCCGGTCATATTTCCGTCAAAGGACCAGGCAGGCCAGCAGCAGCAGCAGCAGCAGCAGCAGCAGAAGCAGCAGCAGCAGCAGCAGCAGCACGCGCCGCAGCAGTTTCAGTCGAGCGCTCACCCGCTTCCGCCAGTACCCGAACCGCAGTCGTTCTTGCAGCAGCTGTTGCCCATCCGCCGAGGCAGCGCTGTCAGCACGCAGCCCTCCATTGCCACGTTGTTCCAGGAAAACTGCCAAGCGGTCACGGAGCGGATCGAGTACCTGCTGAGCCTGTTCACGGACCACAAGCGCAGCCTGGACGTACACGAGTCGGTCCACGCGGTCGTGCGCCAGGCGGCCGAGCTCGGGCTGGAATGCGGCGTGCAGCGCGCGCAGCTGGTGCTGCTGGCGCCCAAGAACGGCAACATGGTCCAGCTCGGCGCCGAGTACGAGGACTGCACCGCAGGCAGCAGCACCGGCGGCGGCAGCGGGGGGGGGGAGAGCGCACTGGCCAGCAGCAGTAGCGGCAGCGGCACCAGCGCGGCCCTGGCCATGCGCGTGGACCTGGTGGTGTCGCCGGGCCTGGTGCGCATCGGCGACGGCCGCGGCGACACCACGACGCGCAAGGTGCTGGTGCCGTGCCAGGTGTATCCGTATTAAATTTTTTTTTTTTTTTTTTTTTTTTTGATGACTTTTTGTTGAAATTTCGCTCTTTATTGTATTTATTCATTTTTTTCCGTGGTTCTCGTTGATCATGGTAAATAACGCCAGACACTCCGCTTCAAATCCAAGACAAAGCCAGGTATACGCTGAACACTACGGACAGAATCAAAACAAAAACCAACAAAAACCAAAACGGAAACGGAAAACCAATGCAATCTGACCCCCCCCCCCTACACCGGCCCCGCCCGCAGCGCCGCAAATGTTGTCTGCATCGCCGGCTGCACGTGCCGCGCCGGCGGCGTCCGGTAGTCCTCGGGGCACAGGAACACGTAGCGCACCAGCACGCGCGACTCGTTGGAGACAACGTGCACGCCCTCGGGCGTCCGCTTGGAGGCGGTGCTGCTGTCGCTGGCGGTGCTGTTGGCCAGCTCGCAGCCCAGCAGAATCTTGCGGCGACCAAAGGCGCTGTGCTGCCACGACGCCCCGACCGACGCGCTGTACTTGAACGACACGACCGGCTCGTCGGCCAGGTAGATGCCCGGCCCGTTAACGGCACCGGTGCGCATGTACGCCGTGTTGGACATGTTGCGCAGGCCCTCGGTCAGCACGCGCCACATGCGGCTGGGCTGCGAGCCGTGGAAGACGACGCGGCTGGGCGACTGCGACGCCGACGGGCCGGACGCCGACATCGCCTGCCCCAGAAGGCACCGGGCAAACGCCTCCTCGCACTCGGGCGTCGAGTTGAGCAGCACAAACTGCTCGACGTTGGACATGATGGCCAGCCGCTTGCCCGGCGGCGCCGTCATCAGGCAGCCGCGGAACCACTTGCTCATCCAGGCCAGCAGGATCGCGCGCTGCTCGCCGCCGGCGCCCTCGCGGATCGTGCGCAGCAGCTGCCACGGCGCCGCGCTGGCCGTCGCTGGAAGTGCCGGAAACGAGTTGATCACGTCCAGCAGCTCCGTCTGCGCAAACGGACAGTCCTCCGTCACCAGCTTCAGGTTCGGGTTGGCCGTGTCGCTCGCCGCCGCGTGCAGGCAGCACAGCAAAAAGTCCAGCGCCGCCGCGTCCATCAGCAGGCTGTGGCACCGGATGTACAGGCTCTGCTGCTGCTGCTGCTGGTAGCACGCCGGCTTCGTGCAGATCGTCGGCCGCCACGCATTCACCAGCACGTCGCCGCACGCCGTGCACTCCGCCCCGGGCCGCCGGATCGTGTCCGTCACCGTGCTGTGCACCGCCTGCAGCGTCACCTGTTCAACGCCTGCGCCGCAGTGGAACAGCCGCCACAGCCGCCGCACCAGAGCATGCGTAAACATGTGCAGCGTCACTCCGCACAGCCGGCTCGGCGGAGGCCGACCCCCCGCCGTGCACAGCTCGTGCCAGGCCTGCTGCTGCTGCTGCTGCTGCTGTTGCTGCCCATTCTTCTCCGTCAGATGGCTGCGTGGCAGCAGGTGTACGCAGAACCCGTGGCGCGACCGGTCTTCGCCCGCCAGGTTCACGCGCACCATCAGCACCGGCAGCGTGCTGCTGATCCCGCGCACCTTGAGGTCGTTCTCGTCCAGGTGCGTCAGCGGAAAGCACATTTCGTACACGCCGCCGCCCACGCACTCGACAATGTCGCTCAGCTCGGCCGGGATCGCCGCGTCCACCCACGGTCGCACGTTCTTCATGCCCAGGCGGGCCGCCAGCGCCCTGGCCCGCTCGGGATCCTTTTGGCTCAGCCGCGCACACAGAGCCTGCAGCTCCAACGCGAGCTCGATCGTCTGGTCGTAGCTGTTCAGCGCCCGGTTTCGCAGAAAAGCAACGCCCTGAATGCTCTGTGCCGGCTTCAGATCCAGCACCTGCAAAAGCGTCTTGAGCGCAGCCTGGTCCGCGTTCGTGAGCGTCCCCGACCGTGACCACGCCATCGCGTAGGCGGCCGCCGCACGGTCTGGCCACTCCGTCGGGCCCTCGTCGTAGAACCGCTTGAGAAGAATGCGAATGGCCATGCGCCCGTGCGGGCTACACAGCAGGCTCTTCTGCACAAACCGGCAAATATTTGTCATCGACGCAATCGTCCCATCGTAAAAGGCAAAGAGCCACTCCTTGCTGTATCCCAGGTCCTGGCTGTCCATCACGATGGCGTCCATCAGCGTCGCCACGCCGGGCATCTCCTCCATATACAGCCACCGGAGTGACGTGCGCCCCCGGCTCTCGCGCCACTGCAGACGGTCGAGGTACGACGCAGCGCGGAAGCAGGGACCCTTGAGCTTGGCAAGCCACTCCAGCCGCGCCGGGTCAAGGCCGATCCGCTGCAGCAGCGCCGCCCCGTCCCCCTCCGGCTTGCGCATCACGAGCTGCAGCACGTCGTCCAGCCACGAGAGAAACGGTTCCAGTCGCAGATCGTCGCAGGCCCACCCCAGCACGCTGTCGGCCCGCTGCTCCAGCATGAACAAGGCCAGCGAAATCCACACGTTGTGGATGCCCACGGGCACCTGCGTGCGCCGGGACACAACGTGCAGCAGCTCGCCACACGAGATGTCCGAGTTGCGTTCCAGCAGCGGTAACATGTCTCGCAGCAGGACAATGTCCTCCTGCGGGATCTGCCGGTGGAACTGGCGGAGGAACTCTCGGTCCTCGTCTTCCTCGCGCACAAACAGGCCGCGGATGGCCAGCATGACTTTGTTGCGCTCGATTTCCGGGTGTGCGATCCAGAACTCCAGATCTGTATCCACGACCGCCTTGTCTTGGGCTATCTGATCTTCAGTGGCTGTGCTGCATAGCGTCGCCAGCAGATACCGACGCATGGCTTCCTCCGTCTTGGCCGGCAGAGGCAGCCCGGACTGGGCACGCCCGATGATGCCACCGAGCACATCGCCCGGAGGGAAACGGGAAACTTTTGCGAGCAAGCCAGCGTCAAGGTGCTGATGGAGCCAGGTTGCGCGCTGGATGGCGTTTCCGTACGCTTGAAGGCTGAAGCCGAAGTCGTGGCCCAGTTCATTGGACAGGTGCTTCGTGTATATCTCTTGGGCCGCCGCCATCGTAGGCGCCATAGCGGAAACAATAGTCTCAAAGTAGAGCCCACTCACTTCGACGTTCGTACACAAGATCGGCAGGACATGGGCTATGGTGTCCATGCGTGTTGCCACCACAGAATTTGGCGCCAAGCCGGCATCAATGGTCATGGAGGTCCTATAGCATACAGCATCTCGCGTACAGAGGACCCGGTCGGCAAACCCAAGCGATTCGCTCGTGGCCGGTCGATTGATGCACAAGCCGATGACCAAGTCGACAGCAAAGGGACGCAGCTGCGGGCCCAGTTGCACGGCATTGGCGAGAAGAGTCTGCAGCTCGACCGCAAGCCGGAGCTCGGGTGGGCTGGCCGATGTGGCGCTTATGGCCGCTGCCGAGGCCTCCTTCAGGGTGGCACGCTGGCTGCCGGGGGTGGTGTCCGGGCCTTCCAGCGCCAATATGGGCCGTACCCTGCTCAGCTGCTCCGGCGTGAAGACGCTCGCTTCCAGGACCAAGAATCTCGGGTTGGGCCGCCAGGTAAGCCACGTGCCGAGCTCTGGGATCTGCGCTCGCATCACGTCGTGGGCGAGCGGGCACTGGTGCGGCGGCCCTACCGTGGTCACCCAGCTGATGAAGTGGTAGAGGTCCCTGAAGCGAAACTCGGACTGCAGCGTTGCGATGCGGGCTTCGTATGACTCCCGAGTGTTGCAAAAGCGCAGGACGGAGTTGATGTACTCGGTGGGCAGCACTGGCGAACTGGGAAGCTTGGCCAGCTCGTGGATAACGCGTCGGAACACCACGAGTGGCTCGGCACAACCGTTGTAGATGGCCAGCAGCAGCACCGCAATGCCCCTTTCGACGTAGAGCACATACGCTGGGATGATCTTGTTGATGATGACAAGACACTGCAGGTACTTTCCATGGCTCTGCTCAGTCCATGGACTGGCCAAGCCCCGGCGCATGGAGCCAAGCACGTTGAGGGCCGAGGAGCGGGAGTAGAAGCGAATGCAGGAGAGGAAGGCAAGGTGTGGACTGCCGTTCCGCCGGACATGTTCCTCGATCAGTTCCGTCAGACAGTCCTCGCACTCGGTTGTGCAAGGCAGCAGCTTTTTCCGATCGAGATAGTCGCTGGTCAACTGGAGAATCGATGCAGGAAGCTCATCCAGCCGGCCCTGGCTAAGTCTCTCGGCAAGGTTGTTGCCAAGCAGCTCACGATGCCAGGCCTCTCGCAGGCTCTTGGTCTTGCTGAAAAAATGAGCCATGACTGCGACCTCTGTGTGCTCTGTGTGGTGGCAAGATACGCCCAAGATTATTGACTAGAGAGAGACCCAAGAGGATGGTGGCCAAACACCATGCTTTCGTGTTTTTTTTTTCTGCTGTGCCGGAATCGCTGTTTTGGTTGGAAGCTGAAGCAGCAGCAACCCAGCCTTGCCAGCTACTGCTCTCTGGAACGTACTCGTAAGATACATGCCCTCCATGTGCATTAGGCGTTCTCGGCTTGGCGGTCATCGGAACAGTGGAGCAGTCAGCCTCGCCTACTTGGTAGACCGAGCAGTTGTCAAGCACCGTTGTTAGGCGCTGCCTGATTTCGTAGCGGTCGTAGTGGGCATAGTGCAATCCGGGGGGTGTCAAACAAGGCGGAGCACGCTCAGTATTAGAACGGGTGTGGGGAGTGAAAGCGGGGGGGAGGGGGGTGTAAACCGAGTAAGGCGCACTGCTCCCATGACTGTCTCTGCCAGATATTAGCCACCAGCTGTAGCCACCCACCAGCCGCCGCATAACCAATGGAGAGAAGAATGCGGGAACAAAAAAAGGACACACTGAACCTTCTTTGTGTCTGTCACTCGTGTCGCGTAGGTTGCAAGCTCAGCCAGGCTCGCTTCGATCTCCACCATGGCGATATTCGCAAGAAAGACAGGGCAACCGTCCAATGCCACGGCTGCGGACGACGATGGCCTTCTCGCCCAACTGTATGACCTGGAGCAAAAGGCGGATCCAGAAGACACAACCATTCTCGAGATGATCATGCACCAGTGGGTTCAGAGAGAGGATTTTGGTGAGTTTTTTCGTGTTTGCGCTTCCCCCGCCGTCCCCCTCCGCGCCGTCCTCCGTCTGATGTTGTAGATACGGCCATCGAAATTGCAAAGGATATCCTCAAGCGGGACCCGAATCACAATGGCGCCCAGGAGTTGATCAAGAACGCAAGAGCGCCGCCCAACGGCACCCGGACGCCCGCTCGCTCGCCATCACCACCACCCGACAGCCCCTCCAGGCCTCATTCGTCGGCAGAAGTGTCGACAACAACGGCAGCAACCACACCGCCGTCCCGTCCGCTCCAGACTGATTTCACTCTGCAAACCATTTCTGCGGCGCAGCTGTCCGCAGAAGCAGAAGGTTCATCGACTGCGCAAAGGCCACGCCTGCGGCCTGCTGGCGAGATGTTTGCCAAAACTCCACGCTCCCTTGAAATGCGGCTGCAGAAGACGTCAGCTGCGTCCCAGGCAGCCCTGGAAACAGAGGCCGATCTGCTGGCAATCGAGAACAAGATTGAGAGCCTCTTCGCAGACATGCAAGCCCGCGCAGCCGAACTGGAGTGGGACATGCAGCTGCTGGCCCATGTCGGCGTCGTGGACAACAAGTCGATCACAAAGGACCTGGCCCATCTGAAGCAAGGCATGGTCAGCGCGGTGATCGCGCCGGCAGTGGAGCAGGCACGGCCGGTGCGGCAGCTGGTCGCCGAGCTGGATGAGGACGACTGGCAAAAGTCGCTGAAGACGGTGGTTGACGACTTTGTGCAGGTGGCGCAGTGGGCGCTGAACGAAGCCGAGATCAAGGCTCAGCTGGAATCTTCATCGCTGTTGTCGCTGCCGCCGCCGCGGACAACCGAAACACCCACCCGCTTGGACATTGTGCGTCAGCGGCTGCGGCGACGCCAGGCTGTGCTGGACACGATGCTCCCCGAGGCGCTCGAGGGCCTTGGCCGCACGGCGGTGCTGCACGTGGAGCACGATCTGGTGCTGCTGGGCGACAAGACGTACGCCAACCGCGAGACGATGCTGGGCGACGACGTGGCCGACATCCCGCCGGAAAACCTGCTCGTCACGGCCGACAACTATGCGTGGGACATGGACGAGCTGGCCAGCGCGCTGGCTGCCAACAGCGCCGTCATGCGCAACCCGCTGACGCGCGACATGTTCGACGAGGCCGACGTGCGCCGCATCCTCGCCCACCCGCTCGGCCAGCGCCTCAGGCCCATGGCACTCGCTCAGAACGAGCTCAAGAACGGCGTGCGCCCCGACACCCTTGTGCGCCTCGCGGACCTCAGCAAGACCATGCTCGAGGACCAGTCGGCCCATGCAACGCCCACCCTGGAAGCCCTCGACGTCTTCCTCGCATACTTCAACACACTGCCGACCGCCGAGAAGAACACGCTCAAGAAGCTCAGCATCCCGGCACGCGACAGCCACACGGGCCTGGCGTACGACTCGACCATCCTCGAGGCCGTGCAGGACGCCAAGGCCAACCGTGTGTGCTTCCACAAAGCGGGCGATTTTCTGCAGCAGGCGGCAGCGTACCTGGAGAGCCAACGGGGTTAGAGGGTCCAACTGCTGGAACAAACACGATGCCAAAGGGGGGGAATCAACACGACGCCAAAGAAAAAAAAAAGAAAGAGAGAACACGTGTTGTTCTGGTTTTACAGTTTGGACGGGAAGGTGCGTCGATGCCCAAATGGGAAAGCACGATATACCCTCGGTTTGAGTCGGATCTATCTGATTTCGGGTTGCTTGGAATTACTTTGCATTAGAGATTCAAGAGTAGATGAATACCAACATGACACCGGACAAAAGAACAGGTCGTGTGCGAAAAGCGACAAATGCGGCAAGAAAAAGAAAAAGACAAGAAAACAAAGCAAAACAAAATGCTGCCGAGCGCGGGTAAAGGCAATCTCGTAAAATAAGAGAACAGGGAACCAGAGAACCAGGAAAAGAAAAAGAGAAGAGAAAAAGAAAAAGAAAAAGAAAGAAAAAAATATCCGCCGTCTAATAAACAGCCGCGCCGCTGCGCCCCTGGCCGACCGTCAGAAACGACCGGCCGTAGTGCACGTACTGGCCGTCGCTGCCCATCGTGTCGAAGCGCGACAGGCTGCTGCCGCCGCCGCCGCCGTCCATGTCCAGCGTCGTGTTGGTCAGGCTGCTAAAGTAGTAGCCGACGACGACGACCAGGTAGCTCAGCAGCAGGATGCTGCCCTTGAAGTAGTTGCTCTTGCCCTCGCCGTACATGTAGCTCAGCAGGAACACGCACAGGATCACTGTCACCATGTCCCACTGCGGGAAGAGCAGCGAGAACATGTGGCTCGACACGTCCACCGGCGGGCCGCCGACCGGCTGCTTCACCGACACCACGGCCGAGTACAGCACCAGCGCCGGGATCTGCAGCAGACACACCTGCAGCGCGTACGCCGAGCCAATCTCCATGGACAGCGAGATGTTGCCGTTCATGGCAAACGAGATGGCGTTCTGGGCTTGTTAGTGGGAGAGAACAGATGCCGGAGAGATTAGAAAAAAAAAGAAAGAAAAAAAGAAAATAAGAAACGCACCAAAAACTCCGTCGTGTTTGGCACCAGCGCAAACAGCGTGATGCCCAGAAACTTCTGGTCGATCGAGAAGCCCTCCAGCACAAAATCGACCGAGTCCACCAGGATCTCGGCAATGATCGCATACAGCGCCGTCGCCACCATCAGCACCACCGACGACTTGAGCCGGCTCCAGTTCGGCGCGTCGTGGCCGCCATGCGCCGCCCCCGCATCGGCCGCGCCGCCGCCAGCAGCGCCCTCGTGGAAGCGCGTGTGGCTGTTCACCGTACCGCCGGTGAAGCCTGCGCCGCCGCCGACGCTGCTGCTGCCCCCGCCACGCGCCGCAGCAAGGCTGCCTGTCGTCGGCACGCCGCCCTGCGCAGACAGCCGGCGCATGCTGCGTCCGCTGTCCCGGCCCTCGCGCCCGTCCCGCACGTCGCGCGCCGCAAACACCGCCGCGGTCGCCGCCATCTCGGCCACCTGCCGCACCAGCGTGCTGTTCTCGGCATCTGTCAAGCCCGGAATGCGCACGCCCGAGGTGTTGCCGTCGGCCGCCGACTTGGGCGGAACCACGTGCGGCGTCGTGGGAGCGGCACTGCTACCGCCGCCAACGCTGCTGCCGCCTGCCGCCGCCGCCGCCGCCGCCGCAGACGAGGACGACGGAGGCCGTCTGGTCGTCCCCGACGTCGCCGCCGGCGTGGCTGCTGCTGTGGCAGACCCCTCGGGCCGCGGCTGCAGGCCCATCTGCCGCAAAGACTGGCCCAGGATGCGGCGGTACATCAGCGAGTCGCGGACATCGACCGAGGACGAAGCCGCCGCCGCGCCGCCAGCAGGTGCCTGGTGACTATGGCCGTGCACAGAGCCATGGCCGTGCTGGCCCTGCTGCTGCATCTGCTGCGACTGCTGCAGCTGCAGCTGGTGCAGCTGTTGCTGATGGTGGTGCAACTGCTGCTGCTGGTGCTGCTGTTGCTGGTGCTGCTGGTGCTGCTGCTCCTCGTGGCGCTTCTCTTCGATCTCCGTGTTCCAGATGACGGCGGCGTGGGTCCGCAGCGTGAACCAGAGACCAATGGCGTACGACAGAAACAAGAGACTCGCGGCCACGTAGCAGTAGGGCCGCACGGCCTCGAGGTAGAACCGGTCGTCCAGGCGCGGCGACTGAGAGAAGTAGCAGCGGCGGCAGTCGCGCGCGCTGCCCGCGCCGTCCCCTGCGGCGCCGCCGTGCCCATGGCTGCTGATGCAATCGAGACAGTTGAGCTCGTGCGTGCCGTAGATCTGGTAGAAGAGTGTCGGGCTGAAGGCGCCAATGACGGCAAACAGAAGCATGGTTGACGTCACGCCGGCCGACCGGGCGTTGAAGCGCTGCGTCTTGCGCTTGATGGCGCCAAAGCACATGGAGATGCCGGGGAGAAACAGAATGCCGGCAAAGATGCTGCCGATGATGCTGCCCTCGACCAGCTGCGCCTTGCCTTGGTCCAGGGCCACGGTGTAGAGGAAGACCTCGACAATGGTGGAGAAGAAGGCGTTGATCGCCGCGCCCACGCCCATGGACGACTGCGCCGAGATGGACGCCACTGCCTGGCCGATAAAGTACGCCAGCGGGATGATGGACAGCAGGCCGGCCACAAACAGAAAGGCCGACGACGTCAGCACGCTCTCGTAGTGCAGCATGCCGTCGAGCACCAGCCAGTCAAAGATAACAAAGATCACGACCGCCATCAGGTTGATCAGAAAGATGTTGGTGCCATCCACCGTGTACTTCCAGTACTTGAGCCCGACCGCGCGGTACGTGCACACAATGATGGACGACTGCGGCGCCGCCGGGGCGCGCGCCGACGCAATGTCCGACTCGAACGACAGGGCCAACGGGTGCCGCCGTAGGTGGTCAAACAGCAGCATGGACACGCGGCCCATCGGGATCCAAAACACCAGGAACCAGCAGATGCCCGACACGATAAACAGCGCCGGCGTGATCAGCAGGTAGAAAAAGAGAAAGAAGATGACGCGCCCAACGTTCCACTGGCCTCGTCCAAACAGGCGGCGCTTCATGCGCGGCAGGTCGGCGCTGGACAGGCTGTCTGCGCCATCGTCGGCATCGTCGTCGTCGTCGTCGTCGCCGCCGTTGTCATGGTCGGCATCGTCGTGGCCGCTGTCATCCGCAACCTGGCGTCGCCGCCGCCGCCGCCGCTGCCGCGACACGCGCTGCAGTAGGCTGTCCGTCTCGCTGGGCTCCGAGTCGATGCTGCGCCGCGAGTGTCCGACAATCGACCGCTCGCCGCGGTCGGGCCCGAAAAACAGCCGGCCGTACTCGAGGTCGCCGTTCTGCCACTGCTCATACTCGCTGATGCTGCGGCCCTCGCCCTCGTCCTCGTCCAGGTATGGCTCCTGCTGCTCGAGCCGCACAAACTTGCCAAACGGGTAGAGCAGGTAGCCGGAAAGCCCCCACAGCACGCGGCCGTACTCGCGGCCGCTGGGCGCTGCCGCAAACAGCAGGCACACGACGGCGCCCAGAAAGGCCAACAGGGAAAGCCAGAACCCAAAGCACAGCGTCCACATAATGTTGAAGAAGAGCAGCCATGCGCTCACATGGCCGCCGGGCGACGAGTGGATGTCGCCCTCGGCTGTCTTCTGCACAGACCGGTCCTTCTTGTACAGCGCCGGCTTCCACAGCCGAATGCCAAACGGATGCGTCTCGTTGATGGCCTGCTGCCGGTCTTTGAGCGTAAAGCTCTCTGCGTCGCTGTGGTCGCCATCGTCGTCGTCGTCGTTACCGCCGCCGCCAACAATGCCACTTCCACCTGGCTCGTTCATGTCGCCCAGGTCGCCCGCGCCGGCCTCATCGCCGTCGTCAAAGTATCCGCTATAGTCGCGTCTGTCGTCACGCTCACCGCCGCCGTTGTCGTCCAAGCTGGGCAGCGCGTCGTTGAAGCTGCTATCCGGCAGCGGCTCGAACGGTGCCGATGCGGCCGCCAGCCGAGGCGAGGCCACCGTGTTCAGGCCTAGCCCGGCCGACGGCTTGCTGCCCTCCGCGTCGGCCCCATCCCCGTATTGGTCGGCTGCGCCGTCCGCACCGCTCTCGTCCTCGTTCCCTTGGTCATCGATATCGTCGAGGCTGAGCTGGTGCAGGCGGCTGCTGCCGGCGAGTGAGGCCGCTGGCGGTGGGCGGCGGCGCAACGACGAAGCGTATGCACTCTGGTTTCGCATCGCCACGTCCGCCTCTACCTCGCTCGCTGCATCGTCGACCGAGAAAACACCGCCGCGGTGCGGTGCGCGGGTGTTGCTGGAGGTGCGCCGGGACATGGGTGGCTTGTTCGCGCGCGTGCGGCTGCGGTCCGCGCCCAGGAGTGGCGAGCGTGTGATCGACGGAGACGACACCGCGGCAGCGGGTGTGGCCGGTGGTCGCTGCTGCGGAGGATCGAAATGTGTCTGGGAGATGGTGCCTGCCAAGACGCGTGAAAGTCAGCAAAGGCTGCACAATTGGAAGAACATAAGCGAGCAGTTGCATCTGCAAAGAAGAAGAAGAAAAGGTGCAAAAAAAAAGCTCCGATCGGGCCAGCTTACCGTATGTCTCAGGCCGCCGTCGCACCGTGTCTGTCGACTGGAAGCTCTCGGAGAGCAAGCTGTCGTCGCCACGCGAGGAAACGTTGGAGTCGAGGCGGGCGAGTGGTGTGCGGATCTCTGTTGGCGATGGCAGGGCAGCAGACGAGGACGGCGCTGGCGCGTCATCGCGGTTGTCGGCCATGGCGAGAGGAATGTACGGTGGCGTGTCGAGCGAGAGATAGGGTGAGAAGAGGTCGAAGAAAAGCGAGAGGAATCTCGGGCAGAGGACGATCAGAGACGGACGCGTTGGGAGCGCGGGACGGGATCCATGGAGGACCACGGCAGGAGATCAAAGACAGCCAGGAACACCGTGGCGGAGAGGAAGGAAAGGGAGAGGCAAATGAAGAACACGAAAGAAAGGGAGCAAAAGCGACGATGGAGCGCCGGGGGAGAGACAAGCGGATCGGCGAGTCTCAGACAGCCAGTTAGCTCACGGAGTCCCGCGCCGTGTCAACAGCGGCAAGGGGTGATGGGATCGTAAAAAACCAACGAGTCGTCGAAGGCGGTGGAATCACTTGGAGGGCCCTTGGAGAGCCGAGAGACTGATCATCACGATGCACGGAACAGTGGGGATGGGATCTCGCAAGATTAGGACTCGGGCAGGAGAGCCCCGTGCTTAGGCTGCCATGGAAAACACAGGAGGGCGCCCACAACGCGCTAAAAGGCACGGATAATCGCGCTACTCCACAGCTTATTATAGCGACCTGACGTCGCCGCTTGGTCCCCTGTTTAGCAGAATTGTCGTCATAATCGTATTTATCTCGCTGCCCGTTGCACCGGCATCCTTGTTCTGTTCTGCCCATCCGTCCTTCCAGAATACAACGCCAGACCACGCCGTGCCACCCAAAAGGCCGGCGGAAAAACAAAGAAAAAAAACAGGAAAATAACAGGGAAAGAACAGGGAAAGAACAGAAAGGGAAAAGAAAAAGAAGAAAAAAAAGAACAAAGCGGTCCAATCTACCATGCAGACCAGTGCACTCGACTAGCCCATCGCCATGCGCACACTCTCGCTTCGCGTACGCCCGAGGCCGCGTTTGCCACCACTGCTGCCCATGTGCTCTTGCGTCCTCGCCAGCCACTCGGTGACCGTCTCGTAGCAGAGCACGAACTGCCGCAGCGACTGCACCATGCTGAGTCGCTGTGTGCGGAACGTCTCCACGGTCCTCGCTACTAAATCCTCGGGGGAATCGTGCGAGGCAGGCGCCTTGTGAGGCGTTGCTGTGCTTGCTTCGCCATTGCCACCATCCACCATGGCCGCGTTCTTGCTCTCCGCCAGCCGGTCAGACGAGGCCACTGCTGGGCCGGCCTGCCGTGCCGATTGCTGTCTTTCCCGCTTCAGCATATCAATAACCGAGTCGATCGTACAGAACGTCCCGGTTCGGCCACAGCCCGCAGAGCAGTGCACCAGCATCGGCCGCGGGTTTGCATTCGACTCAGGCTCATCCTGCCACGGCCGAAGAAGGCCATCCAGCTTCCCACCCACCCATCTGGCAGCTGGTTCCCCTTTGGCGGTCGCCGAAACTGTGGACAGTGTTGTTCTGGTTTCCACCGGCGATGCAGCGCGTTGTGTCATGTTCGCCAGCTCAACAAGCGCCAGAAGATCACTGGGCTGTGCAGGCGCCCCGAAGTCAGGCCACGACGCGTAGTGAAGCTGCGTCACTTCGCGAATTGGGGAGAATGGGTGGCTGCTGTGGCTGAGGGCGAACGTGCGCATGATGACAAACGATGCATCTGAACTGGCTGGCTGCGTGGGAGGCGTATTGCCACCAGCTCCATGGCTATCCACAGCCATCACAGTCGCAGCTCGGCGGCGCCCGGTCTCCTGAGAGGAATGAGCCGAAGCCTCTGAAGTCGTCCACGTAGCCGATGTTGTGAGATTGGCACCATCGCGGTACTTGTCCACATTGAGCGACACTTTCTTCTCGCTCAACACACGCAGCTTGATTGGCCCGTACTCTTTGCTCGTCCAGTACGGGTGACACTTGATCTGCCCGCCCTCCGACTCCGCCGTGAGCATAACAATCACACGGACGTCTTCGTCCCATACCATGGACCAAAAATCCTGTCATCATGTCAGCGATTGCAACCAGAAGACATCAGATTGAGCAAGAGGAGACCCACATCAAAGGTTGCAGGAAGTGGCCCTTGGCTAGCAATGTACCGCTTGAAGCTGGGGCTTGCACGGATATGACTCGCATTGACGTAGTCGCATGAGCCGGCTGCACAACCACGAAGACGGACACGTGCGTGTTCGAATGGCAAAATGTCCTTGTATCGGTTCTTGCCACCCTTTTCGATCCCAGAGAGCTGGACTTGGCCCGCCGTGTCCATGCCTGTGCTCTCAGCGTGTGTGCTGAAAGCGGTGTATGCGCGCTTCATGCGCGCCTGTTCGGCCAACTCAATTTGCAGGAATTTTTCCGACACCTTCTGCCCATGATCATGCGGCTCAGCGGCGTCGCGCAGCCACGCCGGTAGCTTGGTGATGTCGATGTTGGGCGGAAGAGATATATCCATGCGGCCGACTCCATCGGCCAGATCCACGTTTTGCCGAATATTGGAGAAGAACGGGCTTGGGTTGCCACTGTCACTAGGCAAGACCACGCCACCAATGATCGGGGCAACGGAAAGCCGCCGTTTGTTCGGCAGGTCTAGAGCCAACGATGACGGGCCGGATGACGTTGGAGTGGCCGACTGAGATTCCAAGAGATCGGGATAAGCCGCTGCAAAAGCCCGGAAGCCGCCACGCAAAATCCGCGCCTGGCCCTTGAATCCCTCGCTGGTAAACTTGCGCAACATATTTGCCGCTGCCACGGCATCGCGCAGGTCACCCGAATTGGAGTCGTAAACAACAAGATGGCGCGCATGTTGCCACGCAGAAAACCGATCCTGCTCATCCGCTTTGCCAAATGTGAGCTGCAGTTTCTGGAGGTTGAAAGTCGCACGTTTAAGTAATGTTGTCGGGATACACAGGTTCAGCGCGCCGCGTATGTGCGATACAGCAAAGTGGGCGGAAACGCGCACATCCAGAAGAAGAAGGTTGGCGCTCGATGAACCTTCGGGCGAGTTCTCGTCCATAATCTCCTTTAACTGCGACGGTTCCATCATATCAAAGCCTGCATCGATCTTGGCTGGTGCTGTTTCTGAGCGCGCCACCGGTCTCGGTAATGCCGCTTTGACAGATGGAAAGCTCACGCGGCCACCTAGTGACAAGTGAAACCGGGGAGAGTTTCGAGAATTGTCTTTCAAAAAATCCTGGTCCCGTCGAAAACCTGGCGAATGTGGCTCCGCAGAAGCCTCCATCTGGCTTGGCGACTCGAACCGCTGCAAACCCGGAAACACTGGGTCGAGTGATGCCTCCGAGTTTCGTTTTGACTCAGAAGACACATAGGCAGAATCGTGCAGGCTGCTGGCATCAATGTCAACGTCCATGTTTTGAGTACAATCGGCCGAGACGGCAGTAGAGTTTGTAGTGGCCTGCTTGGTGGGCTGCGCGGTTACTAAGTCGTCGGCTTGAGACCAGCCGCTGCCGGGGATAAACGGCGAAGGTCCTGCAGAGACATGCGGTGAAGCTTTCCCTTCCGGGCTCATGCCTACCGCTCCTTGGTGGGCAAGTTGTCTTGGGAGTGTTTGCAGATTTGGCCGTCTCAGGGTAGCAGGTGTAGGATCGGCTCTGGGGCCGGGACTTTGTTTTGTCGCCGGCGTGGTGCCATCTCCGAGAAAGGGAGCGTCCAGCGAAAACGATTTTCTTGCGGCATTGGCATCGGCCTGGTTTCGAAACGCATCGTAGGCTGGGTTGGCCTCAACTGGCAAGGGCTGCTTGGGAACCGCAGCAGCAAACGACTTTATGGACGACGACGGTGAACTCCAATTGTTGCGCGGGACGGAGTTCGTAGGAAAGGGGTCCGAGACAGGCTCGACAACCAAACCAAAATAGTTTGGACTTGAAGGTCCTGTCGACTGCTGGGTCTTTGGTGATATTCTTGGGGGGTATGGCTGTCCCACGGAGTGTACAAACATCGTAGGAGACGTCAGGGGTGTGGTTGACTTGTTGGCCAGGTGCTGGTGTGATGCGCCATGGGCTGAGGTCGCGTTGTAGGTCTTCATGTTGTGGTTTAAAAAAGCATCTGCGGGACTCGTCTCGGCTGTGTTTCCACGATTTTATGCCTGCTTATTGTTTTTCTCGATGGGTTTCCATCCAGCGGTAATGCACTGTGTAGGTGGTGGGAGGCGGGTCTTTCCGAAGTGGCAAGATGCGCGTGGCGAGCGCCCGAGGATGACGACGACAGGTGACAGGCGAAAAAAAAAAGAAGGAAAAAACACGAGACAGGTGTCAGGTAGCTCGCGTTTTATGAAGCCATTGTGCACGGTCGAGGAATTTCGCGACGGAGGAGGTCAAACGGAGAATCAACGGAGTCGACGAGGCCGAAGTGGAAAAGAGACGTCACGGTGAAGAGTTGCGGCGAAAGAAGGGTCGTCGTCGGTTAAAAACAGGCTTTGGAGGAAGCGATGGCCGAGATGCAGACCAGCAGGAAGCGGGATGGGCCAGGTATGTGCATATGTATACTCGCGGTGGGGAAGCGAGAAGGACGAGAGGGAGAAAGGAGTGGAAGATCTGGTCGAAGGAGGCCGGTCGCGGTAGGCGGTAGGTGAAGAGGGAATGGCGATGGAGGCGCGGTGGGACGTCGGAAGACGGTGGGACGGTAACGCGAGGCAGAAAGCAGGAAACGGAGAACAAGGAAGGACTGTGCGACGTAATGTGGAGGGGGAGTATTGGCAGATAGCGCGAGTGGGCAAAAAGGAGAGATCAAACTTGGAAGGAAGCAAGATGAGACCTGCTCGTACACCGTGCGCGCTCCGTGTGCGTCGCGACAGTGGGGGTCTTCGTGTGGGGGGGTTTCAACGGTGACAAGACTGTGCTCAGGCACAGTGCGCGTAGGGCTATTGGGGCTTGGAAAGAGGCTGTAGTCTTTTTTTCTTCTTCTTTCGACAAATTGTGCATCGTGGTTTCCTATTTTTTCCTGCTCTCAACCGCCAAGCCGGGGAGTCGAAAAACGGAAGGGGCTAACGGGCCAAGGACGGGAACACATGCAGCAACATTAGCGTCGTAAAAAATACGGAGTAAGGTATCTTTGCACTGGAAGAGATGGGTGGGGGTACTTTTTGACGTTCTGGGCTGGTCTGTGGCGGCCTATGACGCCATCTCAGCCGACTATCCAACTAAGCAACCGCCCGGTAAGCACGACGGAAACAAAGACGTGAGCAATGCGGTAAACAAAGAGACGACATTTGTTTGCCCAAAGCACAAAGCGCTTTGTCTATAATGCTCTACGTGGCATGAACCGGAAATCAAATATGAGCTGGAATCGAGATCTATGGGATCTGGCAGGGCTTTGCCCGTAACTGACTACGATAAAAAGTGGTAAGGATGACTACCAAAGCAAGGTACCAAAGCAAGGTTTGAATAAAGCATTAAGAGGACACTGATTCTTGGCTCTCTTGCTTGAGGTCCGGACCCCCGAGTGTCCTTATCTTTTTCTGGAACCTCTTTCTATTATAAAAAATCCTAGGGCCCGAAGCTCTGTCTATCAAGGACGATCATAGAGTACGTCTATACAACAAAGTGACAACCGACCCTTACCTTTAAAATACGCCACCCACAAACATGGAAAGTAAAATAGCAGAAACGGCCGACACTGATCCGGCTGCCAGCCCAGTTGCGCGCAACAATGGCGATGGCAATTAGGAGGGGGTCACTGGTCGTGGCCGTAGGTGATGAAGTTACGGTCGGTGTGGTACCTTCTGGAGCGCCAGAGTCGGCGGTGCCTCCCGGAACAGTATTGACTGCCATTGGTTAAGAAATCTGCAAGGCCAGTAGAAGTGGCCGTCGACGCGATGTCTTATGGGCCGCCGCCTGTGATAATGGGCGTAGTCGGTGTAGTCGTAGTGGACGTTGAAGATGTACAAGACGATAGCGACAAAGGCTATGCCGACGTAGATGTCAAAGGCAAAGTCAACGACGAGGCTGACGAAGAAGCTGAGGGCGATAGGAACGCATTGTTATCCATCGTAATTGACTCGGCTATAATGTAGCTATGAAGAATGGCATGTGCCCCGATCGTCACGGAGTATTTCACTTGCCAGTATACGTTGCACGGCTCTGTACTGCCCACAAGCTGAGCCGCGGCGGACGGATTCGCTGTCAGGGACCCGTCAAGTAAATTTAAGGTCGCGTGCTGCATTGATAACGCCCACATTGAAAAATGTACCTGAGGGAATGTATAAATATTATAGACTGTTAGGGTAAACCCCCTCGTTATAGGCGCTTGGGGCATCTGCAAAAGCATTTTTTGGCGGCGTCGTCATTGATATGGATTGTGCCGTTCACGCGGTTGGTCGAGAGCCTCGTGGCGTTTGTACCTGGCGAGACGCCGGAATCGCCCTCAATGGTTGAGTAGTCGCCGAGGTTGGTGATCGTCGTGTTGTCAGATCGAGCCCGGTGCCGGCACTGATCCAGGCCGTGGCCGCGAGAAGGGCTAGATGTGTTTTGTCTGCATGGTACAGAAGATTTAAGCAGCCCAGATGGTAACCGTTAAGTGAAACAACCGAAAATATCTTCAGCACTCCATCACCCGAAGGGGCCCGGGGCTGCAGGACTTCATAGACATCTCACACTGTTCGCGGAAGGATAGGACGAGTCCATGTTTATTTGTCTGTATAAACGTAAAATATGTGTAAAACTTATTAAGAAACAGATGCAAGAAAGAGAAGCGATACTTTATAGAGAAAACGACACACTGTGGTGTATAGCGTGCGCTGTGAATACGTTTTTACCAGTACTAGTCATCCCCGTTGCATTACACGAGCGTAGCTACGAGCTGACTTGGTGAGAATCACCACAACTGGCGACAATACCTTTGTACAAGCTGCTACCCGGGAAATTGCCCGTTTGATAGGAGGCGACCAAAAAAAAAAACCCCCGTTGATTATCAGAGAGCAAGGAAAACCTGATTCGCTTCCAAAATTTATCTAGCCTTGCTTTTGTATGCCCAAGATACAAATGCAAAGATGTGCGGTCAGCAAGATTATATAGACGACAAGATGAGGCTGCTTTAGGAATGGCACTGAGCTGAAACTAGATGGTCACCAGCCCAAAGGAGCGTATAAGACATGCGTACTAGTATTACGGAGTAAACGGGCGTTGCTGTTTGCTCATCAGGGCACCCGCGCCTTACCCGGAACGGCGGCCAGCATCTTAGAGTGAGGCAAAGTGGGCCACACTCGCCAGAATTCAAAAATGTTGGAAAGCCCGCATCCTGAATCTTGGCTTGCTCGGGCCACATTCGAAAAGCCTGGGCCCTTAAAAGAACGACCTGGACCTTTGAAAGACCGGAAAATGACGGCCACGTGCATGCCTAGACGCACGCAGTTCCCCGTATCTATTTCACCTATCCAAGCTTTGGCTCTGTTCCTTTCTTTGTTGGTACTGGACGATCAAGGGGCTCAGCAACAGCAAACAGGTTAGGCCAGAGACGGGAATTTCGCCCTGAGAAGCCTTTTTGGTCGATGCATCCAAAAGTACTCCCAATCACGCCAGTCTCTCTGCCGCAAAAAGAACTGCGCACGCAGCCAGGACCGCTGGTGCCGGTGCTGCATTCATCGCTCCCGGAACTAAGGCCCCCCCCCTTTCCCCTGGCCACCTTGGTCTTCCTGGGACATGCGTCGGCAAAAGCCTGCTTTGGCCGTGGCCGTAGTTGTTTGATTGTTTGTTCATTCACGACATATGCCCATCCTGGGCGCTATAACCGCACATGCACGTCCAGACAGTCAATCCGCCATTCCCGCCGTCCGAGAAGGCTGCGCAGCCACTCCAGTCCAATGCCAGACCATTCCTCTGGGACACTGGCCAGCCGGGCAGTGGCCGCGCTTGCCAGTGCTGATGCCGTGGTGTTTAGCATCGATATTTGAGCCGAGAGAACATCGCTGTCCGAGCCCGTGCTGTTGTTGCTGCTGGCGCCGCCTGCGCAGGTCGGGCAGTACGCCGACCTTGCCGTGACCCTGGGCTCAAACCAGTTGCTGCTGAAGTCGAAGAAACAACGGTCCGACCAGTTACAGCTCGTCATAAACAGCACAAGAAGCAGAAACGAGCAATACACACATGGCCGGTTGAGAAAATAGGTGCACGCAAAGAAAAGGAAGATAAATGTCGGCGAGGCATTGGTCGGGATGAAGAGGAGAGGGAGCCAGCTGTGCGGTCAGTACGCGCCTTTTCACAGAACAGAGAAGCAAAACCAGAACCCAGGATGCAGGGAGAAAAGAAACTACCTTCGTAGGCAGAACATGGTGTCGGAAGGCCGCGCCAGAAACGAGACGGCAGCACCTCACGCGTGGTTCACTTTCGCATCCGCCGACCGCAGTCGGATGGATTTCCGTCGTCTCTGCAGTTGCGTACAACAAACAGGGTCAAATATAGCGAGGAAAGGAGTGCCGCCGGTGACCTGTTGCGTGCGGTTGCGCGGTGCGTTGCGTGTGGTGAGCAAGAAGGCGATGATGGACTTGACTCGCTGAAAATTGTCTCCGGATATTTTCAAGACTTAAAATCCAGGCGCAACGGGTCGTGGCTCGTGCACGGGCCAGCACGGCCTAATTTCTGCCCAATCTAGCCGCTAGCGCCAGTAGCTCCTGACCGCCGTGAGACATCTCCTCTAAAAAAAAAACATCCAAGCCTAAAAAAGCTGCGAAGCTTTCCTTCCTGGTTTTTTTTTTCTTCACGTTTCTATCATCCTCACAACCATTCACCCATCTCCGCAGCCCTTCCCCTGTGACAAGAAACGCACAGGCTGATTCAGTTCTTGCTAGCGGAGTCTTTTTGGACTCGCCCTGCGTTTGCTGTGTCGCTCCAAAGCTGCTCTTTTCCAGTTTGCTATTTTCTCCTTCTTCGGTTTTTTTTTTCCTCTTCCTTATCCTCGCGCCTACATCAATACCCTTGGACGTTCCTGGCATCGCTTTTTTGTTGTTCTCGAATTCTTATTTCGTTTATCAGTTATACCTGTTGCCTTGACACTTCGTGGTTCCAAGCACTGTTGCGTCACAGCATCACCACCACCACCACCACCTGCGTGTCGCTATCTCCACAATGTCTGCGGAGAACAACGACAGCTACAGGCATGCAGATGGCCAGTCTGGCGCTGGTCTGGAGATGTTGCTAGCTCAGCTGCGTGGCCAATCAGACCAGGGTAACTCCCCTCACTCGTCCTCAATGAGCCACTCGACCACGCACCACCAGCAGTCGCCCCCGGCCGCCGATTCGTTTTACGCGCCGCATCAATACCAACACTCTGCTGGGTCCCCGCCGAATGCCCCTCCTGCTCCTGCCATGCACCAGCCCGTTTTTCAGAACCCTGCTGTTGCTGCTCTGTCGTCCTCGAGCGCACTGCCTTCTGCACCAACACCGCCTGTCGGCGGCGGCTTTCCGAATGCTTCATTCCCCCCATCGTTGCTTGGATCCATCGGTTCTGGCCGTCTCTCGGGGGACCGGGCTTCCAGCTCGCATCTGCTTAACCTGCTCAAGTTCAGTGGCAACCACTCTGGCTCGAACTATGCCTCGACTGCACCGCAGCCTATGGCTGCAGTTCAGCCCATTGACGAACCTGAGCCCGAGCTCGATGATCC
This sequence comes from Ceratocystiopsis sp. VPRI43766, assembly GCA_019925685.1. Taxonomy (NCBI): domain Eukaryota; kingdom Fungi; phylum Ascomycota; class Sordariomycetes; order Ophiostomatales; family Ophiostomataceae; genus Ceratocystiopsis; species Ceratocystiopsis sp. VPRI43766. The sequence goes on along the minus strand of JADHKF010000008.1, from coordinate 693,194 downwards.
CGAAACAGTCCACCAGCCGCAGATCAAGCATGCAGCACCGACGACCATCCATGCACCTGCACCAGCTCCCTCGGACCCATCCGGTCTTCTTGCAGCCCTTATGAGGGGCTCGCTGAAGGAAGAGGGTGCTAGATCTGAGCCTGCGCCAGCACCTGCGCCCGCTGCTCCGTCTGTGCCATCTGCACCGTCTGCTTCGTCGTCTACACAGTGGACCTCCACGTCGCAGGCAGCTGATACGCAGCAGTACCTGCTGAACCTGCTCAACCGGCCCAAACCAAGCCAGAGCAATGACTCTGCCTCGGGCGACGCACCCAAGCGCTTGACGCCTAGCTCCGTCAGTAGTCACCATGTTGGAGGCCAACAGCATCTGTCGGCGGCGGCATCACCGTCAACCACTCTGTTCAACCACCATGATCCATTCGATGGCCTGGTGAAGGCGCCTTCTGTCGATCGCACACCCAAGTCATCCACAACGACGGGAGGCATTGGCTCTGCGCCTTCTCCGGTGCCTTCTGCTACAGCAACTATGGAGACGGTGGCAACCGTGGCAACTGCGGCGACAGCCAAGCCAGTGCAGATTTTGAGAAACCCTTCTCATAAGCTGTCGAAGAAAGACAAGCTTTCAAGCAGTGAACCCAGCCCTGTTGCCAGCCCCAGCCTGTCTGGTGACAAGGACACGGAACAGGCGCATGCGCCGGCGCTTCAGACCGATGACTCTGCATATGAGACCACCGGCAGTGATGCTAAGGACGATGATAGCGATGCAACGGCTGCTGTTCACAACGGCGTTGCCCAGTCTCCGGACAACGATGACGCCGAAAACGACAATGATCTGGCCTTGTCGATAACGGAGGCTGAATCGGACGCCACGGCCCACGTGCAGGATGTCGATGGCACGCAAGATGGCCAGGTGGACGAGGCGCCTCCGTTGGGCGAAGACGCAGCCCAGGACGATGTTGACGATGCCACTCGCGACAATGTCGCTGACAGCTGGGAGATCGCTGATGCTGAGGCCGGCGAGGGCGACGAGGTTGCTGCCCACGAGGCGCAGTCTTCCCCTGTGAAGGTCTACAACTTCCCCATGAAACCCTGGATCTCAATCGACGTGCAGGACGGTGACGAGGACAACCTTCCAGTCTTCAGCGAGGGTTCGATTCTCGACATTGCACGGCTGAAGAAGGACTTTGACCAGATCGATCGCAATCTTGTTGCCGCCTCCGAGTACTACATGGTCTACGGCATGTCCAAGGCCGGTGGTATCCGTGTCATCCGTCAGTCCGACGGTCGCGACGCCAAGCTCTTCACCGACACACGTGACCGCATTTTCAATGTTGCCATGTCCTTTGGCAACGGCGATGCTGGTGCTATCCCCCGGGATGCCACCATCGGCACAGGTATCAGTGGCACTGTTTACTGGGTTCAAATTCGGGAAGGCGACAAGGACCACTTGGAATACGCGCACCCCGAGCTCTACGGCTTTGCCCTGCCGCCCATTCCATCACACGAAGGCGACGCCCCTGGTGGTGTGCTGAAGACACGCGCCCGCACGTCCTCTGGTCACCCGGAGTACTTTGCCGTCGGACGTGGCAAGTCGATCAACATTGTTTGGCCCGCTTTCATTATGCAGAACAACCTGTTCTTGCCCGGCCATGACCGCGTGGTGGACACGGAAAAGTTGGCGAAACAGTGCTCGCTCAAGATCAACACAGGCAAAGCCGGGAAGGACTTCAGCTTCAGCCAGGATGACACCATTGTGGTTTCGCTCGATAAGTCGGGCCGCGTCAAGTTTTGGGATGTGCGTGACCTCACGGTTCCTAGCGAGACGGCTGACCCGCGCCACCCTGTGCCTGCCTTCACCAAGCTGGAGATCAAGGAGCCTATCATGACTCTTACCACCACACCGGAGGGCGAGAAGGCCTGGCCCACGTCTGTGTTACTGCTTGATAAGGTCCGTCCGTACCAGAAGGGATCGGCACTGCGCTACATGATCATTGGCATGAAACAGAACCACACGCTGCAGCTGTGGGATCTGGCCTTGGGGAAGCCTGTGCAAGAGTTCAACTTGCCGCACAGCAAAGAATCCGATGCCGTGTGCAGCGTCATGTACCATCCGCCGACTGGCATGATCGTGGTCGGCCATCCCACGCGGAACTCGGTTTATTTCCTGCACCTTTCAGCGCCCAAGTACGCAATGAAGAGCATGTCGCAGGTGGACTACATCCAACACTTGGCGGCTCAAGACGGGTCGATTCCTCAGCCGGACTCGACAGCCGTTATCAGTGGCTTGCGCGAGTACTCGTTCTCCAACCGAGGCGCCTTGCGCAGCTTGGATATACTGGAGAGCCCGGCAACCAACCCGGATGACGAGAACCCCACTTTGTTTGAGCTGTACGCTATGCATTCCAAGGGTGTGAGCTGTCTTTTCGTCCGCCAGGCAGAGCTGGGCTGGACCAAGGACAACAAGGTCATGGAGCCTGTCGATGCCGTCGAAGCTGGGAAGGTCAAGATCGGAAAGCTGAAGACACCGCAACAGCCAGCGCCGTCTGCAGAGCAGCCGCGTGGTGCTATTGGCAATGGCGGACAGCCCGCCCCGCGTATCCTGACATCGCGTCCTGCGAACAAAGTGGAAACCGCAGCCCCTGCACACAAAGCCACCGAGCCCAGCGCGGCCCCTGGCAAGCCGCGGGCAGCGGTGGAGCCCCGTGACGAGACCGCATCGGCCGACAAGCTTGAGAAGAGGGGCCGCAAGAAGAAGGCCGCTGCTGGTGCGGTTGCTCCCGGAACCAACGCCCCAGCGGTTACGGACCGTGAAACAGCTGCTCCCATGAACGGAAGTGGCACCGTCCGATCTCCGCCCGTGCTGTTGACTGCCAAGACACCGTCAGATGCGCTCAACGCTTCCAGCGGCGTGCCACGCTCATCGGCAGCGACTGCCGCTTCGGCTCCTTCGCACTCCGCAACGCTCAGCATCAACCAAGATGCGATTGACTCACGGATCAATACTATGGAGGCCCGCATCTGCGAGCGCGTATCGAGCTCAGTGCACGTGGCATTTGACGACATGCGGCAGAACCTCAACCAGCAGCTTCACGATCGCGACGCTGATTTTGAGAAGCGGCAGCATGAGCTGCTGGACGTCGTGTCCAAGGTGCTCAACAGCAACACGGAACAGGTTCTGAGCAAGATTGTGCGTGCAGAGTTCGACAAGTCCGTGGTGCCGGTGCTTCGCCGCGATGTGGCCCTGTCTGTCGCAGACCAGTTGGGCAACCAGATCAATGCTCAGGTGGCGACGGTTTTGCAGCGAGAGCTGCAGCGCGCGTTGCCCGCCCAGCTCGCGACCAGCGTGTCCAGCGGCCTGTCGAGCCATCTAACCAGCAGTCTGGTGGCCAGTCTGCGCAACCCCGATGTCTCGAAAGCGCTCAGCGACAAGGTCGCCCAATCGGTGTCCCGCAATGTCAATGATCTGTTCAGCCAGGCTCTAGCGAACGACCTGATGCCCAGACTGTCGGCGATGACGACGAAGGCTGTGCAAGACATTTCGGCGGAGCTGCAGTCCGAACACCAGAGGACGGTGCGGGCTATGCAGGCGACGATGCAAGCCGAGTTGGCGCAGGCGCAGGCGGTGCAGGCGGCCCAGAATGAGAAGATCGACTCGCTCCTTCATCTGGTGACGCGTCTCTCTGACACAGTGGCGTCGCTCGCGGCTACTCAGACACAGCAGCAGAGCCAACTGCCCAGCAGCAACGACGGCTTGCAGCAGTCCTACCTACCGCAACAGCATCAACACCAGCCGCAACAGCAGCAGCGGCCAGTTCACCATGCTCCTCCCTCGCATGTGCCCTCCTCTCAGCAGAGGTATGCAGAGCCACAGCAAAGCTTCCATCACAGCCCATCGGGAACGCGCGTGGCAAGCGGCGGTGCGATGCCTGGGTCTGGGGTGAGTGACATGTCGCCGCCCCACCAACATCAACAGCATCAGCCGCTGCAGTATCAGCCACCTCCGCAGCCGACGGGCGTGCTCTACCCGCCAAACAATACGCAGGAGGAGCGTGAGCGCGAGGAGATTGAGCAGGCGGCCGAGGCGATTGACGAGCTGCTGCGGGCGGGCAAGTATGATGAGGGCATGATGCGCTGGCTGCAGAGCAACGGCAAGGAGGAGCAGCTGTTCCAGCGCGTGATCCAAAACTACGCGCCTGATTTCCTCAGCAACCTTCAGCCGCTCGTCCTCCTGTCGGTCGGTACTACCGTTTCCAACGGGATGAACGGGCCGTTGATGGCACAGAAGCTGGCATGGACGGAGATGGTGATTTTGAGCTTGTACCAGCTGGTTGCACAACTGGTATGTTTTTTTTTCTTTTTCTTTTTCTTCTTTTTTATTTCTGTTTTCGGTTGTACTAACGTGGTCAGGATGACCAAACCCGCGAGATTACGCCGAACGTGCTGCTGCATATCCGCAACCGGCTCGACAACCTGCAGCTCCAGCTCAGCAAGGTGCTGCCGATGGCGGATCCCCAGCGGAAGAGCATCAGCCAGATGATCGGTGTGCTCAACCGGCTTGTGGAGGCAACTTCCCAGCCACCTGTCTACTAGGGTGCAGACACCGTGAAAGGAAATGGCCGTGGCACAGCCTCGAAGCCTATGCAGACGTCGGGGAAGGCGCCCTTAACGTCCGGTGCTATGCTAGGGACGTCGGACAAGCCAACTTTGTCTCGTGCACCGGTACACTTGCAACCCGAGGAAATCGCGGGGCGTTCTGTGCGGCCCCCGGGTGTGTCGGCAGGTGGCGGCGGCCGATGTGAAGATGGTGGTGCAGGGGCTGAGCTTCAGCAATGGCCACGGGCGGACAAGAAACCCACTGCGGGGCGGGCCCGTCTTCTTGAGCTTTTCTTTGAAAAATGACGGAGCGTGACTGGCGATGGGATGATTCGCATGGAGCTGTTTTATTTGATTGTTTGTTTTTTCCCGTCTCGTTTTGCTTTATTTGCTTTTTTAGTTTTCCATGCCTATGAGCGAGGACGTTCTGTTCCAGCGGAAGACTGGTTGCGTGCTTTTTTTTTTCTTTCTTTATTTCTTAATATCTCGCCAGGGGCCTCGATATGGGTTCCCAAGGCACATATGTAGTACTATAGCGTCACGAAAAGCATGAGTTGTTCTTCCAATGCGAGATGCGTTCGTTACTTGTGGTGAAATGAAGCTGGAAAAAAAAGTCCGTCTTAGTGGCGATAAGGCTTATCGGGACTCTGGCGGGCATTTTTTTCTGCCTCTTTTTCTGCGTGAACTAACTGCGACAGCCACATGCCCCTGCCATTCGCAAGGCACACACCAAAGCCAACCGCTCCCGCTCGTCCGCCATGGCGTCTGTTGTGCAGCCAAATGCCTGGGTTGGCTTTAAGCTGCCGTCTGAGAACGTGCGTTTTCTGCAGGTGGTGCCCAACACGTGAGTCGCGCTCGCCCTTCTGATTTCTTTTTCTTTTTGCCGCTGTCCGGGAATGCTGACGGACGGGCGGGGAGAACCCGCGTGCGCGCACAGGATGCTTTCTCTTGGAAAATACGGCACGTTCCCGAGCAACTTGATCATTGGTCGGCCGTTTCACCTGACGTACGAGCTGCAGGACCGGCGCGAGGGCGAGTCCTTTTGCCGGCTGCGCATTGTGCCGCCGGCGGAGCTGCATGCGGAGGCGATTGCGGACGAGGCGCGGGGCCGGTCGCCGGAGGAGGGTGACGATGCGGACAATGACGGCGACGACGACGGCGACGACGACGCGGACAACAACAACAACAACGAGGACGGGGGCAGCAGCAGCCGGGCAACGCCGGTGGACATTGAGAGCCAGGCCGTTATTGTGCGGAGCAACGAGCGGGCGGCAGCGGCGGCAGAGGCAGAGGCAACAGCAGCAGCAGCAGCAGCAGCAACGCCGCAGACGCTGTCGAACGAGGAGATCCTGCAGCTGAAGCGCGAGGGCACGGATGCGGGGCGGGGCCTGATTGCGCAGCTGCTGCGGTCGCACGCGGCGCTGGACCAGAAGACGGCCTTCTCGCTGGCCAAGTACAAGCTGCTCAAGACGAAAAAGTACCTGCGGCGGTTCTCGGTGCTGCCGCTGGACGTGTGCTCGCTGGGCAACTGGCTGCTGGGCGAGAAGGACGCGGGCAGCAAGATCCTGGAGCTGCGCGACGAGATGGTCGGGCTGCTGGGGTGCTGGGCGAACGTGCACTATGGCGGGCCGGACCGGTTTTTGGAGGAGGCGGAGGCGGAGGCGGAGGCGGAGGCGGAGGCGGAGGCGGCCGCAGAGATGGGTGAGAGTGCAGTGAAGGAGGGCGAGGCCAGCGGTGAGAATGGCGACGATGCAACTGCAGACGGGGAGCAGCCCGGGGCACAACCCGAGCAAGCTGAGCAACCAGAGCAACCAGAGCAGATCCCGCCGGCACCAGACTTGTCGAAGCTGCTGGCGGGCGGGCGCTGGCTGGTGGTGGACGATACGGGCGGGCTGCTAGTGGCGGCGATGGCGGAGCGCATGGGGGTGCTGTACGCGGGGGAGAGCACGGAGCAGACACAGAGCGAGGCGGCGGCGACGACAGAAGCTGGTGCTGCTGCGAACGAGCCGGAACCAGAAGCGGACGGCCAGCAGAGCGTGCTTCCGTCACGGCCGGGCAGCAGCAGCGGTCCTTCACAGGAGCCGGTGCAGACGGAGGAGCAGCAGACGGAGCAGCAGACGGAGCAGCAGCAGCAGCAGCAGCAACTACAGCAGCAGCGGCCGAAACGACGGGCGCCGCAGGACGACTTCCACGTGCCCTTTTCGCTGCAGAACACGCTGACGCTGGTGCACGCCAACATGCAGCCGAACCTGACGTACCTCAAGTACTTTGGCTTTGACTACACCGACGCCGGGCGCGCGCCGCACCCGCTGGCGGACCACGTGCTGTGCCTGTCGTGGCTGCAGCTGCTGGCGCCGGAGCGGGACGGCGTGTACGGGCAGGCGCCGGCGGTGCAGCCGGCAGACGTGCTGGCCGAGTGGAAGCCGGCGCGGCGCGGCAACTACCACCGCAAGCGGCGGCGGTGGGCACGGACGCGGCACATTGTGGACGCGGCGCGGGCAGGCGGCTTCGCGGGGCTGGTGGTGGCGACGACGCTGGACCTGGTGTCGACGCTGCGGCACACGCTGCCGCTGCTGGCGGGCGGCGCGGCGGTGGCCGTGTACTCGCCGACGCTGGAGCCGCTGACGCGGCTGGCGGACTGCTTCAGCGTGGCGCGGCGGGCGGCGTGGAGCAGCGGCGCGGCGCCGGCGCCGACGGCGGCGGGGTCCGGGGCCGGGGCCGGGGCCGGGCTGTCGCCGGCAGAGCTGGAGCGGTGGCCCGGGTCCGAGGCATTCCCGCTGAACCCGATGCTGCTGCTGGGCGTGACGGTGCAGACGAGCCGGGCACGGCGGTGGCAGGTGCTGCCGGGGCGGACGCACCCGCTGATGACGGCACGCGGCGGCGCCGAGGGCTATGTGCTGACGGGGTACAAGGCGCGGCCGGCCGAGGGCCGGGTCACGGCGCGCGGGCGGTTCAAGAAGCGCAAGACGGAGGAGGCGTAGTGCGCAGTGTGCCAAGCATGTTTTTTTCAAATTCGACTGGGTTTTTTTCGTGGGTTTCCTTCTTTCCCTTCGTTCTCTTACAACGCCTTGCCCATAAACTTCCGCTTGGTGAAGCTCAGCCACCACTTGCTCGGCTTGCCGTCGCCGCCGTCGGGGTACACGCGGGCCAGCAGCCGGGCGGCGAGTTCTTGCCGCACCTGCGCCATGTACTGGCGGAGGAGCTCGGCGTCCTGGCGGTCGCGGGGGGGTTCGTACATCTGGGGGGGATGGGTTAGTGGAGGCACGGACAAATGTGGACGTCGAGCCCAACACACCTGGTTCAGCGGCCAGCCCGGGTCGCCCGGGATGGCAAAGTGGTTGTCCAGCGCCAGGTTGGTGACGTCCTTGGTGGCCTCGCGCACCGAGGCCGTGGGCTTGATCTTGGTCAGGCAGTCGCTGACGAACCAGATGCCGTACACCAGCAGGCGGTCGGCCGGGCCCTGGATCTCAAAGTTGCGGAAGAACGTGTTGGCCCGGAACAGCGCCAGCACCTCGTCCAGGATGTCGTAGCTCTCGCTGTCCGGGTCGGGCGCCTCGCCGGCCGGCAGGTCGGCGGGGATGGGCAGCGTGTACGCGGGGCCGCGGGTCTTGGTGCGCAGCGGCAACAGCGGGAAGTTGCCGATGAGCCGGCTCTGCGCAACGGCAGGGTCGGCATTGAAGACGGAGTTGTAGGCCTGGAGCACGAGCACGATACGAGTCAGTGGGTGGACAAAGGCGGACGAAACCCGAAGAAACGAAGAAGAGAGAATTGACGCACCGGCATGGTGGCGTCTGGGTGCACGATGCAGCACTGTTGGTGCCAGACAAGAAGTCCAAAGACCTGGGATGTGTGCCGGGCGGGCGTCGGGGAAAAAAAAAGGGGCGGCGGCGGCGGCGGCTCGGGTGGTCGTCGTCGTCGTCGTCTGCAGCTGGCGTCGTCGGGATGGTCGCTCGTTCGTCGTTGGCGGGCAGCGGTGGCGTCGGGCCAGTGACCCCACTTGTTCCTGCCTGGGCCGCAAGGCAGCGAAAACCCTGCTCCTGCTGCCTGCCCCGAATGCTGGATGCGGGTGGAGCCCTTCACGTGTGTACGCGGAAGTTTCGTGCGGCCCCCTCCTTCCCTTGTTGGGCGCCAGGCACGACTCGCCCCTTCCGCGTTTGCCAAACATCGTCCTCTTCTTGCGTTCGCCACTTGTCCTGTGTTTGCCTAAAAGGTTTTTTCCCCCTTCTTCTTTGTTTCTTGCATCATTTTCTGTACTTTTACTCCTTTCTGCATCGATAGGCGACCAAAGACCATCGACGGCTCGCGACGAGTATTCTTTTGCGCACGCGCCTTTTCGTGTCGCACCGCCAGTCGCATTGCGCGGCCGATCCCACGCGCGAGCGATCCTGGCCCCGCGGACGACGAGAACAACTGAAAAGACAACGGAAAGAAAAAGGTAGCTAAAAGGTAGAAAACACGGTTGTCCTGCATTTCTTCCCACCCCTGCTTACCGTGTTAGTTTGATGGCGATCGCACCGCGCCAGCTAGCGCTGGAGGACACCACGGCGCAGGCCAAACAGCGGCCAGCCACGCCGATGGCAGGCCCAGCAGTAGCAGCACCAGGTGAACCAGCGGCGGCACCAGAAACTAGTCCAGACGCAAAGACGCCGCCGTCGCCGACCCTCATGCGCGCGCCGACAGTGCCGGAGCCCGGGTCGCTGTACGACCTGCTGTACCAGCACCAGGGCACAGCGCTGTTTGTGCGGCCGATCCTGTGGACCGAGAAGCACACGGAGCTGCTGCGGGCCACGTTTTGCGAGCGTGCGCCGATCCTGGTGCCGACGCCGGACAGCCGCACGTTTGGCCAGGAGCTGCGGCCGTCACGCGTGGCGGACCGCCTGAAGCGGCACCTGCTCTATTTGCTGTCGGACGGCTCCTCGGACATGAACACTGCCGCAGAGGATGGCGACGGCGGCGTGCCGCCGTGGCAGTGGGACTTGGCGGAGCACATGCACCGGCTGCTGGCGACGTTCTACCCGGCCACGCTCTCGCGCTACGCGCGGGACCGGCGCGAGTTCCGGCTCTACTTTGGGCAGCGAGGGTACCGCTGCTACCTGCAGGTGACGGCAACGTGGACACCCGCGACGGCGGCGGGCCCGACGCTTGCGTACGTGAACCGCAACCGGCTGGCGACGATGCGACAGCTCATGTTCTCGGGCGGGCGGGGCGCTGGCTTCCGCAGCAACCTGCCGGTGCGGCGGCTGCAGTCGATCAAGCTGAAGGAGGTGCTGCCGCGCGACGCGGACCGCGACGCGTACCTGGTGGGCCTGTTCGTGGCGATGGCGCAGGCGCACTTCTACGACGGCGGGCACGAGGCGCGGATGGCGACCAGGGCGCTGGGCGACCTGCGCGGCCCGCTGTGCAGGGAGGCGGATGCGGTGGCGCCGCTGCAGGACGTGACGCTGCGGATCGTGACGCACGACAACACGACGGCGGACCTGATGGTGTACACGGCGGTGGTGACGGCGTCGTTCCTGCAGCGGTTCCTGACGCCGACCAAGGCGGCGTCGGCCGGGGCGACGGACGGGCTGCCGATCCGGCTGGTGCGGCTGCCGGCGTACCCGATTGTGGGCTTGAAGGAGCGGCTGGGCCAGGCGCTGGGGGACGCCTTTGTGGGCAGCGACATGGCGGTGGCGGCGGCGGCGGCAGCGGCGGCGGCGGCGGCAGCAGCGACAACTGCGGCGGCAGCGGCAGCGGCAGCGACAGCGACAGCGACAGCAGCAACCGAGGCCGATGACGATGCTAGATACGACGCCGACGCCGACGACGACGACGACGACGTATACCGGGGGATGGAAACATGGGAGACTGGCGAGGACCGGCAGGCGCGGCTGGCGGCGGCACGGAAGACCGCAGTGCAGACGGCGCTGGCGGGCACGAAACGGCCACGGGACGAGGCTGGGTTGGTGGCAGCACCACCGCCGACGCCAGCGCCGCCGACGCCGCGGAAGAGACGGCGGACGCAGTCGTCGGTGCAGGTGTTCTGAGACGACGAGATTGGCATGATGACACGATTAATGACACGACCGGAATCAGGTTCAGGGCCGGGACGGGGGACGGAGTTCGGGGGTACGGGATGGCCGGCCAAAAGGACCGACAAAGGACAAAGATACCTACGAGGACAGAACCAGCAACAGACGACGGAATGGAAAAAATGGTGCCCGATGAGGCTGAACAAGGCACGGCTTTGCGACAGGCCGCGGCGCTAGTGCTGACGGCGTGGGCCGGTGCAACAGCTAGTGTGGCCGTTGTCCGAGAGAAATGGGTTCGGGAGTACAAAGGGACGGGATGAAGAGTCTTGGCGGCTTTGCAGGCAGTGCTGCAGAGAGAGGCGCCTCGACGCGTGGCACGACAATCGCGACGGCTCGGTCACGGGCCAGGGCAGCTGCGGACCTTTTTGCGATGGGTCGCAGGATTCTGTGGGCTGTTCGTGTCCATCGTATCGTTTGTGCCGCCTGCTGGGTGTGGCTAGGTGACCCGGCCAAGCGGGCTAATGCAGCGAACGCGCTGGGGCGGAGCCACCCCTGTCGAAGGATTCAAGCGGCGGGCAGGATGCCGGGCGCGGGCGGCTGTGATTTGCTGGAGCTTTGTTGTGTCTCCATTTGGGGCCCTGGCGTGGTCTGCGTGCGCTGTTTTCCGGCTGGTGGTGGTTGTTGGTGTTGTCGTTGATGAAGAGAGAGAGAAGAGAGAAGAGAAGCAGATGGCTCTTCGCAGCCAGCCCTACGGCAGACAGCGTGCCCGGGGTAGCTTCTCGTGCTCCGTCCACAACGCACCTCCAGCCTCATGCAGCGCGGCATAGCCCCTGCACGCAGCCAGGCACCGCCACACACAGACAGGGTTTATCTGACAGGAGATTGCTCCGGCCAGCCCCCCCCTCCACTCTGTACCCTATTTC